>JADGKB010000005.1:0-283381 GCA_027604185.1 Boothiomyces macroporosus
CATGCCAAACTACAAATAGTACATTGGAGCAAATTACTGTGAAAGCAAATTCAACTGTTTTACTCAGGTTCATCAATACTGCCACCATTACTGAATTTGATATTTCGATCGACGGTCATATAATGACTGTGGTAGAAGCTGATGGCACTTTTCTGGCAAATCCTCAGCAAGTACAGAGCATTCCACTATCAATAGGCCAAAGATACTCTGTATTAGTGACAGCAAATTGGTACTTTACAACCCAAAGTAAGATTCAACTAGTCTTTATTCGCAACTAATAGAACGCGAAATAGAAAAAGTAGAAATCACAGATTCATTTGCTTTTCAGCAGTATAGTCGGATTATTTTTTAAAGTGACTGAGACCAACTATTTTCCTTTTTAATCCAATAGCTGTTCCTCGATCGAATTCTCGTTCTAAAGAGTTCTTATCAAAGCCAAACTTGACAAACTTATCCCCAATGAGATTGATTTCATCTTCATTTGCCATAAAGTCCCGTCTTTTACCTGAAGATGTGGAAAACACCCCTTGTCCACCATTTGTAAAATCACAAGCAAATCGAAATCTACTACGTATTGAATTATACGCATGGTTTGCTGAACTTTTGAACCCGTAAATGAGGTAAATCCACCACATGTGCAAAAATAGTATTACGCCAAGTATAAGAAGCAGAATATTTAATATGGTTACAAGAGTACTGTCAATATCCAAATACCCTGTCCCGTCTTGTCCATAGTAATCGCATTGGTCAGTCACACTTGAATTATACTGCATGAGCAACAGATGAGCCACAGATGCGAATGCTCCCATAACACCTTGCGACATCAACGAATCATGGTAAAACCTGTCTGGAAGCTAAATTAATCCATTTTTACCGTTGCCCATTCAAAAATATTGCTAAAAACCTCCCCTTTGGATGAAGTAAAAGTACCATTGTTAAATATTTTGGTGATGGAATATCGATAATGTCGCAGCATATTGTACTGGTCGTCTATATTAATGATATAATACCTAATTTGTGCTGTTCAAAATCGCTATACATGTACTGATTTGCGGTGCCGGAAGAGACTGTCAAATTGCTAGCAGTGATTGATAGTAATTTGTAAAAGTTTAATCCAGCCCACTGATCTACATGAAAGCTACTTTCTACAATCCCTGGAAAGAATTGCGTAATCACTGTGCATTCTTGCATATACCCGAACTGGCTGGAAACTTGATCATAATCCAATATGATTGAATTTTGCGGAGTGTAGATCACAAGTGTTCCTAAAACAGCATTCCCTATCTGTTTAAAATTCTGGGTCCAAGTTCGTGTATCGGTATATGCCTGAGTAGCTGGATAAACTTCAGAACAATCTACCGACAAGAGGTACACAATTCCAGAATGTTTAATGGAAAAGTCTGTGTTTGGTGTGACTAGTGGCCAACCTCCCCATCCACCAATAATTCCATCAGCCAAAGGGATTCCATAAGAATATATAGTAGCCTGATTTACTGCTCCTTGAGAAAAACTAGAAGCTGGTATTGATATTCTGCTGGAATTGTATGTTGGGGGAATACACTTGTCTGTCATAAACTTTGCGATTACTGGTTTCCAACCAAACCTAAATGCAGTGTACGATACAAATACAGCAATTATCAGTGACAGTACCCACATATATCGTCGAAGTTGAGCGCCTGGGATTTTCGAAGTTGAGAGTGTGGACTTTAAATCGCTAATTGTGCATCCTTTAGTGGCTAAAGCACTTCCGAGGATCCAGAAATGAATAGCATGTAGCAACCGGTCGCACGAGTAAAATACAATATGGCCAGAAAGCGTATATGCAATATGAAAGGCTAATTAAGTACAACTTACCATTGTAGTCCGAGAAATGTGGAAAGGGTACTTGCGGAAGAAAGAATAACGAAATGACAATAAATAGGGATACAGTCACAAGCAGCAAGGTGTATATAATCAGTTTAAAGTATATTGAGTGTAATCCGAATCGCAAATTCCTCACAAAACTGGAATTCATAATAATTATTAATCTATTCTGTAATCTCGTAATGAAATTTGATTGGATTGATGACTTTGATGATCTATGAGATGCAACTCCTGATCCCGAGTGAGCGTGAAGATTATGGCCGACATTAATATCCATCTCACTATTTTCAACCGAATGAGATTCATACTCGATTGGCGCATTACTCGTCCCTGGCAATATATCAAAAGAGAGATATTTTGATGGAGATGTGGGTTTCTCGTCATGATCCGAAGATATTATTGAATGGAGTGGAGACTTGTGTAAAATCGGCCTCTGATGGTCAGGTATAGTTACCGATAAGCCATTGTAGTGATGATAAGAGAAATCAGTGGATATTCCGAGCTCATGCTTTTCATGCTTGGGAAGGTTTTCAGGAAACTGGAACTCGGTCGTAGCATTCCCATTCTAAAATCAAAATATATTTACGTCGGAACCATTCACTCCTTCGTCGTCTTTATTCTGCACAATATTAATCGAGTCGTATTCTGCTGGGTTTGTATTCATCTGCTCAATAGGTTAGGATTGGCGTAAGTTTCACGAAATAGGTAAACTTGATCATACGTCATCACTGGAATGGCTTCTCGCGCATTGGCTGCAAGATAAAAGAGAGCATTTAATAGAAGGATCAATTTTGATTATCACTGACAAGCTACTCATCCACAGGAATGATCTTCTTACCACTCCTGATCATTACTGGACTACATTTCAACTCTCCAGATTCCACTCCAATTTTCATATCAAAAACTACAAACAAAGCTTAGTATAATTACATACCACTTCCTTTTGATTATTTTTTTGCAAAATATCAAGTTCCACAACTGTCCACTTTTTCAGACGCGGTCAGCCTTACACAGAATGAGAAAACAACTATGCATATTCTCGCACTGGTCTAGCAATCAGTACTCTATTCTATCAAATTGTGATTTCGTAAGTCAATTTTTACAGTTTCTTTTTCGCCTCTGTTAGAGTTGGAGTCAAAGAAACCTCGCCCATTAAAGAACAGTCAATGTAACCACAAGTTTGGTGGTGGTGAATTACTTGTGTGTGTGGTAATCAATTTCTGTGTTACTTTGTGACAAGTATAAAAGAAAATGTTTTGATCGTAATAAACAACGTGTTCAACTTAAATTACTTACTGTTAGAATTGAATCAAACATGGGTTACTTCTCTTTTAAATTACTTTATTCACACGAGTAGTCATCAGTGAGATCAAGTATTCCAGAACGCGATCGAAAAATGATTACCAATCTAATTCTAAAGGTTTATTACTAATCAGCATTCTTTATAGATTTTAACCCAGTCAATCGCCATTGCACCAGTATTATCATTGGGCCAAGTTGGCTGCCATTGATCTCTGGCATTCCAAAAATCCAACGCGCCAGTCTGCGAAGTTCTAGTCCAAGGTCTAGTACTATCAGACGGAAAGTAATCGCTCATACCTCCAACAGCGACATTCAAAATTAAATAGAATTCCTGATCAAATGGAGCATTTGGGTGTGATTTTGGCCACGGATTGTTCATGTTTCCAAAATTTCCTTGATTCCACAAGTTGACAATGTTGGCATTCAAAACTACATTAGAGACATCATCCACATAAGTAATGATATTTGTTGCATTCCAAATCAAACCAAATACATGAAAATCGTCAGCGAATGTGCCATTCTTCAAAGTAAAAGTGTTGTGAGTTAATGGAAAGCGGTTGTTGCGATAATCAGTTCCCCAATGAAGAGTGGATCCAAATTGATTGACACCACCATAAGGATAGCTTGCAACATTACCTCTCCCTTCTAAAAGATCTATTTCTCCAGATACGGGCCAGATGCCATACTTGTTGTCAGTGGGCATCATCCAAATTGCTGGCCACTTCCAATCACCAATAGGCATCCTGGCACGGACTTCTAATTTCCCATATTTCATTGATACTGTGTTTTTGGTTTTGATGAACGCAGATTGGATTGGATTGATAATGTCCCTGCCGTTTGATTGGCGAACACATCCAAAGAAGGCATTGTTGGTACATCCTTCGCTCCACAAATCTAGAGTTCCGCCATTTAGCATCGTATCGAGTCCAATTCGATCAGCAGTTAAAGTGGGCTTGATGTATAAGACTCCATCCTCTACAAAAGAGTTTGTTCGATTGTTTGTGTAGTATTGGAATTCCCAATTACCACTGCCGGCAAGGGAAGCAAAGGTTATGTCATGCTGCCATACTTTTGTATCCAAAATATCGTTGAAATCGTCAGTAAATGCTGGGCAGTAGTTTGTAGCTCTAGCAACAGAGAATATTAGAGAAAGCATTGTTGGTGCTACTGAAACCGACATATTTATAGTCTGATCGGGCCATTTTTCCCAGTATGATCAAATCAATCAATTTAATTTAGCCTAATCCTTATCATCATGTCTATTCCGCAAAGAACGACCGAAAACGAAATTGGAATCTGTTTCAAAAAATATCTCAATTTGGCAAATACCGGCACAGCCAATACAGAACAATCAAGTTGTTTTTGATTGGAGTAAAGTAGTAGCCAAACCGATACCGTCCTCATCAGTACAGTTTAAATCCGGTGTTGCAATAAAACTGCGGCAGCCATCCAGTAAGTTTCAGGCATGTATTCGGCTACAGATAAGAGGAACGGCACTCTTTTGTAGAGCAGTTTCCATTTTCAGACATACTTTGAAACAGTTAATGAAGCACCAAAACAAATTATTGTGAAACACAATTTATTGATCTGTAGAATTGCGATCGTGATTCAAATATTTTCAGTTTCCAAGTCATTACAGTTATCTCTATCATCTCCAAGCGATAAACTATGTTGCTCAGTCTCGACAAAAGAGTCTTCAGGTAAAATTGCGCTAGTATCAATATTTAAATTTTCATCCTTTAAATCGCCAGCTGGATTAAAATTAGATTCCTGAATACTAAATTGGGTGGGTGGATAGAACACTTCGCTTGGAGTTCCGAAATTGAATGAAACCGTACAATCACCAGTTGTTCCAACACTTGGGTAAATTTTATCCGGAAAGAACCCATCAGTTACAAACTCATCTCCGATCCTAGTGCCATTATGTGTAAAGTAAAATACTGTTTGATTGATTACATGCTGTCCTATTTTTTCGTATTCAATAATCCTATAGCCAATGCCCAAGACATCCCCCTCTTTCAGTTCTGTTCCACATGGTATTCCAACTTCTTTTCTATCATTCAAGTACACTCTTCCAGTACTACTGTGGTAACCAATAGAATACAGGTCATATCCTGGCAATCGAAATGGTGGGTATGGACAAGTACTGAATCCAATACTAATATTCGCATCCCTGTTTGATATTATTTTGAGTTCATAATAGCATTCCTGGTTTATAGATTCAGAGTTGAAACTAGGAGGTGGTTGCGGTCCATTTGAAAATACATCTCTGGGCTTTAAGCAGGCATTTGCTTGTATACAACATTCTTCCTCGGTGATAAATTCTATTGTTTGCGTCCCAAATTTAGTCATTGCACCAATTTTTACAAACGGCGGCTCTTCAAATTCATAGTCGTCAAACTGTCGGACCAAGAGCATTGTAATTGCATTTTCTATGCCTTCCATTGAAACTGGAATCGCACAATCAGCATTAAGCGCTACAACAGCTTGCTCTGAATCTGGTTGATAAAGCGCAAGGAATTCATCTGCTCTCGCCAATCTGTCTTGCAGTTCTTGTAATTCAAATCTTGTCCGCAAATCCGCGATTTGATTTTTAAAGTAACATTGGTGAATAGCGTACACCACAGTGATAAATAGCAGCAGCATCAAGAAAGGAAAGAACGCAGTGATTGAAAATAGTGGGTTTACAGTCTGTACAACATTCACAACAAACGACGAAACTCCATTGAAACTAAAGTTTACAGTCCCTGAGATAGTGCCAACAGAGTCATACACATCCAAATTCAAGATTAAATTCGAGCCTTGAGCAGAGATTGATAGGGTATTTTGCTCCATGTAGATCAGAGATATATTCCTGAATTCAAACAATGTCAAACTCGATACTTGATATGCCGTGATGCGAAATCGGGAAGAGAGGAATGTGTTTGTTAGATAAAACTGACCATCTAGAATTGCATTGGAGAATATCGATCCAATCCTGCCAGAAAAGTTGGCGTTCAATCTTTCAACATCTATGGGTAAAATTGTGCTATTAAATAATTGACGATTGTTAGCGTTGAATTGCTGATCAATATTCGATATCTTGCTGACATTTGCAGATAGGGACTGATTCCACTTTTGAATTCCATCAGCAAATCCAGCATCCCAATTTCCACTTTCAAAATTCACATTGATACTACCGGTGGATATATTCGCCTGTCCGGAATACAGTACTTTGTCATACACTGAGCTGGTATTGCTGTACATCAGGTTTTCCTTGGCATTTGAACACAGTGCATCGACACCAGTTGCATTAGTAAACTGACGGAAATAGTTTTGCAAAAAGTTGGAGGGTATAGTGAGAAACGGCGAAACATAGAGTTTAATATTTTCAAGAATTATTTGCTGGTCGTTTACAGAATCATAGCCAGAGATTGAGCATGCGGTCGTAGCGCTTTGAAACTGCACCGCTTCGAGTTGGTTGTATGCAGATATGAAAGAGAACATACCACCAGGTATAATTCCCACCGACTGTTTCATGAATGAAAATTGCTCTTATTCACAAGCTTTCAAACCGCACGCCACAACAAAGCCGGGATCGTTGACAGTTGGAGTAAATTACTACTAGAATTCATTTCAAAATTTTTATTTCAAAATATCGACCAGCCAAGTTTGGATACCAAAGTGCCAACAAAGTCTGCACAGCTTCCGCTCTTTGTAATCTTTAGTCCATGGAGATTCAACAACCAAACTTTACACAACTCGATTTCCAAACTAACATTCTCGATTTCAATTTGAAATACATAGAATCCCTCTAGTTTCCGCATATTAAATTTCATAGTTTGATTAATTTCAACGAGCACACGATGTAAATCCTTGAACATTGTCGCGGGTTCCATGTTTGACAAGAGACCTTTTTTAAAACTGAATTTCATTGTTCGGATACACTTAGGTGGCTTGTGAATTGCATGCCAGCTGTTGATTTCATTGTTATCTACTTCTACAGGTATCACGGACATGGTGCTAAATCTGTGAACTACTGACACTTCTCTGCTTTCTATTTCAATCAATGGCCCGCATGTTTCAATTTCATCAATCGCAAAACTATTTTTTTGCTTGGTAACGGATGGTCTATTAGAATGCATTTGCGCTGAATTTTCAGAAACAATAGTTGTAGATTGAAGATCACCTCTAAAAGACTGGGAGCACTGGAAGCTTCTTGCTCTTTTTCTTTGCACATTTGTCAAACTTTTGCGTTTTTGAATGTCATTGTCCATTTCTTTGTGGTTGGCTAGTGTGTATTGCGTGCAATTTTCTTCGCGTGTTACACTAGACACTAATTTCGCTAGGGATTCATTCGTGGTAACTGTTGGCTCCGTTACTTCAGGTTTTTCATTGTATCCTATATTCAGCCATCTGCTGTTTCTGATTTCACTCATTGATAATCTTTTTTCAGAATCAGTGACGAGTATGAACCTAACAAGGTCTGTCAGTTCCCAAGAAAAATGTTGAGGAATTTCATAATCTGAATGTTTAATTTTTTTGAATAGCGATTTGATTGAATCGCCTACAAATGGGAGATTACCAGATACCATGGCATATAGAATTACCCCCATAGCCCATATATCGCTTTTTATGCCATAATAAGGTTTTCCTGTGATAATTTCTGGGGCAGAGTAGCTTAACGTGCCACAAAACGTCTGTTTCAGATTTTGTTTACCTTCATTTTGTCATCGTGTGTAAATCCTCGACCCAAACCAAAATCCGTGATTAAAACCTTTCCCTGTGAATCTAGTAATACATTTTCCATTTTCAAATCTCTATGAACTACCTTGGAGTTATGAACATAATCCATGGCTGAAACTATTTGACGGAAAAATTTACGACTATCAGTCTCTGATAAGAGACCATGCTTGCTTACATAGGTGGATAAATCTCCACCAGATGCATATTCCCTATAATTCAGCAATCTAATACATTACTACATAGATATCCTGAGGAGATTCTATAACCTGGTAAATTTTGATAATGTTGGGATGATTGAATCTCATCATCAGTCTCACCTCCAACTGAAAGTGCGACACTGAATCACAAGCAGCATTTTCACATCCAGTAGAATCTTGCGTACCGGTTTTTTCGAGTTTCGTTATGGTTTGCGGCAGTTTCCCGTCTTCGTTTCCTATTACTGATTGGCGCTCTTTGCCTGTCACCATTTGTTGCTTTTCAGCAAGAACCCTGTCAATATCTTCCTGCAACTTTCTTTTCTGGACTTCCAGCTCCTTTAGCTTGTGAATATTCATAATTTTAATAGCAACCTTGGTTAGAATGACATACTTTTTGTCCATTTGGTAGATACTTTGCGAGCTTGACTTTTCCAAATGTTCCTTCGCCCAAGGTCTTGCCAATATCGTAATTTTTCAATTTCATAAGAAATTGTCTCCATTGTTTTCCTTATATTTCGTGACATTCCGCTGACCAACCTGTCTGAAACTTTCTGGGTAAACTATTACTCATTTTGACGAATGGATTAGCCAAACTTGGTAGAATCACTCAACTGCAATACCATACCAGAAGCTTCTAGGTTAGACCTCCGTCAATGTAAAATTTAGTCCACGTAAACAATGGAATGGCTTCTCGCGTTGTGATTGTCTCCACGGGTACAGAGAAATTTACTCTGGAACATATTCCCAAGGGCCTTGAGCCACCTTTTGGTTTCAAATAAAAAGAATTCTGTTAAAAAAGTTTTGCAACATGGACAGCTGTCATTGCTCAACGAGACAAGCATGGTACTAGGATATCCCTCAGCCTAGCCATTGGCCTGACTAGCAGTTGAATGGTAAAATCCAAGCCCCAAACTCAAAAGTCTTTATTTTCACCAATTAAGTTTTGTTACTAAAGTCTGGATAAAGAAATCAGAGGTTTGGCACTTGGATATCTTTAGCCCGTGCATTTTCAACAGCCAAATCTTACATAGCTCGATTTTCAACGTTATTCCATTCAGTTCAATGTGAAACAAATAGTAATCTTGTACTTTGGTCATTGTGAAATCAATTTGCTGCTTCATTTCTACCAAAGCGCGATGCAAATCTTGGAACATCACTGCTGGCACCAAGGACGATACCAAACCTTTTCTAAAGTGGAATTTCATTGTGCGGATCATTTTTGGAGGTTTATGGATCAGATGCCAGTCTTGAATCTCCTGTATTTTCACATCAATTTCGCCTGAAGTCATAGATCCCGAAACATTGTTCATGCGGTTTACTACAGATACTTCTCGAGCAAAGGATGTTTTACTTTCTTGTAATGGGCTTTCATTAGTATAGGTTTTTTTCGTGGATAAAAACGAGAGCATAGCATCAGAAGCTCTTCTTGGATGATTGGTCTTTGAAAAAACGTCGTTGTCTATCCCGTCTTTCATGGAAGCAACCTTCTTTGTGTTTTTGTCAATGTGACTCAAATCACATAGAGATTTTCCACCAATTGTGGATTGATTCACACTAGAAGTTTCGGACGCTAATGTTAGTATGCTTTTTCTTTGTTTCAAATCGCACACGGTTGCAGAGAAGCTCTTTGTTTTTTGTTTTTCCGCAAATAACTCTATGGTTTTCACCATCGCCAAGTCCCTGTGGGCATTCAACGTGTATATCATGCAATTATTTTCTGTAGTCACACCGGATATCATTTTAGCCAAATGCTCCTTATTTAGGGGACTAGGCTCCATTTGTTCTGGTTTTTCCGAATATCCAATATTTGCCCATCTGCTGTGTCTGATTTTCTCCATATCCAGTCGCTTTTCTGGCTCCACAAGAACCATTCGCAGCAAATCAAGAAGCTCCCAAGTAAAGTGCCCCGGAACTTCAAAATCAGTTTTTCTGATTTTGTGAAATAGCTCTTTCAGAGAGTCTCCTTCAAAGGGTAATTTACCAGCATTCATTGCATACAAAATTATGCCCATTGCCCAGATATCGATTTGCTTTCCGTGATAGGGCATCCCTGCCACTACTTCTGGCGCTGTATAATTGGGAGTTCCACAAAACGTCTGCTTCAATTACGATTTACCTTCATATAATCACTCTTTTGAAAGCTCTTCCCCAGCCCAAAGTCACTTACCAGCACGTTTCCATGTTGATTCAACAGAATGTTTTCGAGCTTCAAATCCCGATGAACCACTTTGGAAGAATGCAGAAAATCTACAGCTGATACTATCTGACGAAACAATTTCCTAGATTCAGTTTCAGTCAAGTATCCGTATTTGTAGATATGGCTAGCAAGATCACCATTGTATGCAAAAGCCCTAGATAAATACACCAGTACATTACAATACAGACATATTCAGGAGATTCAATAACTTTAAAGACTTTGATGATGTTGGGATGATTAAATCGCATCATCAGTAAAATTTCTTTCTGGAAATTGGATATACTTTCGCAAGTAGAGCATTCTTTTTCAAAGCCAATATTTTCAGCCTCCTCCTTTACTTTAGCCAAAAGTGCAGCAAGATTTGTCTCATTTTCCTCCCCAGCGAAATCAGGATCGGATTTGATGAGTTTGACCGCGTCATCATAGATCTTTTTGCGTGCCCTGCGTACCATCACTTGGTCAACAACTTCTTGTGTTACTTTTCTGCTCGCTTCTATTTCTCTGAGCTTCTGCAGGTTTATGAATTTTACTGCTACCTGAAATAAGATGGTATTACCTTTTCTCCAGATAGTAGATGTTTCCCCAATTTTACTTTGCCAAAAGCCCCTTCTCCAATAGTTTTTCCCACCTTATAATTTGACAATTTCATGAAAAAAATGTATCCATTGTTTTGAACGATATTTAAAACAAGCCAGGAACAAGCAGTTTCAATTCCACTTCAAACTCATTCAAACTTTTATGAAAGGTATGTACAGGGCTATGGAAATCTTTCCGAAATCTTTCAGGTTAAATATCCCACAGCTCTTGTATAACTCACGGAAAAGACTATCCAACAGTACAATGGAATTGAAATACGGTGGATGAAAAATTTTTTGACAAGGATTCATTAAACCAAAATGGCTTCAAAAGCATTTCCACCTCTACAAGATAATTGTAAAAAGACGCGTATAAATCTATTCTATTTGTCACCAAGCCAGTTTCACTATTAAGCAATTGATGAATTCCTGGCATTGCTTTCCCTTCGATATTTTTAATCCGTGCATATTTAGGAGCCACACCCTACACAATTCAATGTTGATGGCGTGTTCGCCTACTTCCACATGAAACAAGTAGTAATTATCCAACTTTGTGATTTTCAAATTAAATTGTTCTTTTAGTTCAATTAAGGCTTTGTGCAACTCTTGAAACACAACAGGAGGATCCAAACATGTCAACAACCCTTTTCTGAACTGAAATTTCATTGTCCGTATTCGTATTGGAGGTTTATGGATCCAGTGCCAATCGCTAATCTCTTGAAAATTCATTTCGACATTATTTGGAAAGGAGCCTTCGGAATCATTCGTCATTCGGTGGAGAATGGAGAGTTCTCGGCTGTGTTCTGGAGTAATTTTCTTTTCTTTACTGTGACAGTAATTCAACTTTGACGTTTTGCTGCACGTACTGCTTCGATGTCTATGTTTGTTGAAATCTGTCCGGAAATTATTGCAAACTTGTGGATTCTGCACCACCCAGTCCCTATTGGTGTATTGAGGCGGATTTCTTTCGCAATTAGACTCCCTTCCTTTGGTAATCGAAGAGGAAATACTTTCCTCATTTCTTGTGTTGCTGCTTGACAGGACGGTTGCAAGCGGCGTGTTGAATTCCAATGGTATCTTGACATATTCTGGAGTGGAAATACACTTGCTTTGTTTAATATTTCCCTTAAAACCAGATAAACTACTAATTTTATCTGGATCAACTTTATCTTTTGTAACAGTCAGTGGTTTGTGGTTACTGATATTGTAAATAGTCGAATCATATTCGCTTGTAACACTCGATATTAATTTTGCGAGCGACTCCTTGGTCATAAGCGGCGGCTCATAGTGTTCTGGAGGAACTATATACCCCATATTTATCCACCGATCTTCACGAATCATGTCTAAATCGTATCTCTTTTCAGGATCTTTGATCAAAAGCATCTTGATTAATGCTTGTAATTCCCAAGATATCGTTGATGGTATTTCATATTCGGCATTCGCAATTTTCTTGTAGACAGTTTTTACAGTATCACTTTCAAATGGTAGTTTTCCTGTGACTATTGCATACAAAATTACCCCCATCGACCATATATCAGTCTTGATCGCTGCATAAGGTCTTCCAGAAATCATTTCTGGGGCTGAATAGGAGAGTGTACCGCAGTTGGTCTAAATTAGAGATTCATACTCTCATCAAGTCATTGCTTTGAAAGCTTCTCCCCAATCCAAAATCGGTAATGAGTGCATTCTTTTGCTGGTCTAATAGGATATTTTCCATCTTCAAGTCTCTGTGCACTACTTTGGAACTGTGTATAAAATCAACTGCAGAAGTTATTTGTCGAAACAATCTCCTCGACTCTGCTTCCGTCAAAAACCCATGCTTTGCAATGTGAGAAGCCAAATCTCCATTATAGGCATGTGCCCTAGCAATTAGAGTTAGAATACATTATAATGCAAAGCTCTTCCTTGGATTCGACCACTTTGAATGTTTTGATTATGTTTGGATGATCAAATCTCATCATCAGCAAAACTTCATTTTGGAAACTGGACAACGACTCTGAAACTGAGGGCTCTTTTTCAATTACACTGATCTTTTGGGATTCTTCTTTGACCTTGGCAATGAATAGAGCCAAATTAAGTTCATTTTGTTCATCAGTAAGGCCAGGACCCATTCTCACATGCTTGAGCGCGTCATTGTAAATCTTTTTCCGAGCCTTTCTAAGCATAATATCATCCGCTTCATCATAGTACTCTTTCTTCATGTCTTCCTGTTCCTTTAATCTTTTCTTGTTAATGATTTTGATTGCCACCCATGTTACCATAAGTTACCTTTTCCCCAGAAGGTAGATGCATACCGTATTTCACTTTCCCATAAGCTCCTTCCCCGATGGTTTTGCCAATTTCATAGTTTGATAATTTCATAACAAATTCGTCTCCATTGTCTTGTTTTTTAGTGAATTAGGATTTCCCCGCCATCTTTCTCATTGAATAACTTTGTCTTCTACTATGACGCGATATCAATCGACATTTTGTTTTGATGCAGTCTGTAATCGTTAAAGCAAGTATATCATTTCTTGACGCAAGTTTGAGGGTTTGCGTGCCTTAGGACAATGGAAATCTGTTTAGTGGACGTAGACATTTTCAGGAATGGGAAGAAGGAAATCATACCCCTACTAAATTGCATGTACTCCATATAAAAGAAACCTCCTCAATACGATAGTATAAATACTTCAAATCCTATTTATTAGAGCAGAAACGTTGGTATCATTCATGTTCCAAATGAATGCTCTCTTACCAACCCAATTTAGAAACTAATGTGTCAATAAACTCTGTAGCATTTCCATTCGTTGAAATTTTCAACCCATGGAGGTTGAGCAGCCAGACTTTACAAAGCTCGATATCAATCGCCGCTTTATCCATCTCCACATGAAATAGATAGTATTCATCCAGTTTCGTAATATTGATATCGTACAAACTTTTCATTTCCACCAATACTCGATGCAAGTCTTGAAACATTGATGGAGGATCACGAGAGGAAAACATCCCACGCTTAAATTGAAATTTCATTGTTCTGATTCTTTTTGGTGGTTTATGTATGCCATGCCATTCTTTAATTTCGTTAAAGTTTAGTTGAAGCTCGCTGGGGAATGATCCTTGCGATACGTTGCTCATACGATGGATAACAGAAAGTTCTCTGCTTGCTGAATCGCATCCAATCGAACTTGGGCTGCATTCTATCGCTGAATTTCTTCTAAAAGCTTTAAAGCTGGTATTCATCTGTGCTTTTTCTGGTATATATTCCTTGGAAGAAAACTTTGGGCAAAATTCACTTTCAGCTGTGGAAGCAGTGTTTTGCGATTTATACAAGGATTTTGGAACAGAATATCGGCCAGTATAGCTGGAAATACTTGGCTGGTAACTCGCACTCTTTCTTCTTTGATAGTTTGCAAAATTGGAAGGATGCTTTTGCACTTTTTCATATAATTTTATGCTCTTGTCCAATTCAAGATTTTTGTGAAAGTTGATATTGTAAATAGTGCAATTACACTCAAACGTCACACTGGATATCAATTTCGCGAGAGAATCTTTGTCTATCTGGGGTGTTGGGTATTGCTCTGGGCTTTGTCCATATCCAATATTCACCCACCTGCTATTTCTAATACCTTCTATGCTAATCCTTGAATCCGGATCTGGAACCAGACTTTGCCCAATCAACATTTTCAGTTCCCATGAGAAATGATTAGGATAGTCATACTGACAATTCCTGATTTTGGTAAACACTGCGTTTACATTATCGCCAATGAATGGCAGGTTACCAGCAGTCATGGTGTACAAAATAACCCCCATTGCCCAAATGTCAATTTTAGTTCCATTATAAGCAAAACCTCCAATTATTTCTGGCGCGGAATATGCCGGTGTCCCGCAAAAGGTCTAATTTAGATGGAGATTACTTTCATGTAATCTGAATTTGTAAAACTTCGTCCCAGTCCGAAATCCGAAACCAGCACATTTCCCCTCTGATCTAGAAGTATATTTTCCAGCTTTAAATCTCGATGTACGACATTTGCAGAGTGTATGAAATCTACAGCGGATACAATTTGTCTAAATATCCGTCTCGCCTCATCTTCTTTAAGGTATCCCATCTTGGTAACATAGGATGCCAAATCACCATACGCACAAGCCCTGGATAAACAATTCCGTACATTATTATGAATACTTCTTCCAGCGATTCGACTACTTTGTAAATCTTGACAATGTTTGGATGATTAAATCTCATCATCAACAAAATCTCTTTCTCAAAGTGAGCCAATGATTCACAAACTGATGGTTCTTTTTCAAAGCTATCCGCAACTTCCGCTTCCTCCTTTACATTCGATATCCACAGTGCTAAATTGCTTTCGTTGTCGGGATAATTGTCCTGTTCCCTAATCTTTTGCAGTGCCTCGTGGTACACTTTCTTCCTAGCTTTCCGTACAATAATTTGGTCAATCTCTGACTGCAGCTTTTTCCTCTGTTCTTGCATTTCAATCAGCTTCTGTTTGTTCATTATTTTAATCGCAACCTTGTTAGAATCGACCAACCTTTTCTCCAGACGGTAGGTGCCTGCCCGCCTTTACTTTTCCAAAAGCTCCCTCTCCAATAGTCTTGCCCACAGTATAGTTTGATAATTTCATGAAAAATTTCTATCCATTGTTGCATTTTCCCGTACAATATTACTTTACCTTATCATTACTCGGCTGCACCATCCAAGTATGCGGATAACAAGATATAACAGCTACTGGATACTATTTGCGGTATTTAGCCAAACTCGACGTTTCCTGGGTCTGTAAAAATTATTATGAAAACCATTCGGAGATTTTTCCCACCAGGACAATGCCAGGCTGGACATGGGCTAAAAGGCAAGCCAAATTACACTGAGAATTCGCTATTCAAAAATTCATTTATTTGCTCATCAAAAAATATTAAGAGGTATTCCAACGCGTATGAAAAAGTTGTATTGGGGATTACTTACCAGGCCAACTTGGCAATCAAAGCGTCTACAAACTCACCGCACTCCCCAACTTTGCTGATCTTGAGGCCGTGAACATTTAATAACCACACTTTGCAGAGCTCGATATCCAGTGACGCGCTTTCCATTTCAACATGAAAAATATAATAGTCTGACGGCTTTGTAATGTTCAGTTTAAAAACAGGCTTCAGTTCAACAAGAGCTCTATGCAAATCTTGAAATATTGATGGTGGATCTAAAGTCGAAATCAGCCCTTTCTTGAAATTAAATTTCATTGTACGTATCTTTGACGGTGGTTTGTGAGTCAAATGCCACTCTGAAATGTCCTTAACAGAGAACTCTTCTTCTATATTTGATTTATCAGAGACTTTGCTCATGCGGTTGATAAATGATACTTCTCTTGAGGGTCTAGAAATTTCTTTGCCATTCAATAAATATTTTTGTTTCGTAGTTGGAGTATCAGTTAGTGAATGGCTTCGAACCAGGGATAGATGATTCTGAGAAATGGTTTTGCTGTTTTCATAATTTTCTACACAAGAAACCCTGCTGCCATTCGTTGGAGTGGGGACATGAAGAGAAGAGCTGCTACTTGCAATCGAATTATCTGATCCGACAGAAATGCTTTTTCTTCGCTTCAGTTTAACGATTGTTTTCGAGGAGCTCTTTCTCCTGTGTTTTTCAAACTGTTCAATGTCTTTCGCCATTTCCACGTTCTTGTGGTAATTTATATTGTAGATTGTAATGTTATTCTCTACTGTAATGCTCGAAATCAATTTTGCAAGGGCTTCCTTGTTTGTCAAATTAGCTTCCATGCGCTGTGGTGGGTAATCACAGTTGATATTTACCCAGCGGTTAAATCGAAGTGACTCCATATCTATTCTAGTGTCTGGATCTTCTACTAGTATGAGTCTAAGCAGAGCGGTAATTTCCCAAGAAAAATGCTCTGGAATTTCATAATCCATTTCCCTAATCTTTTGAAATAGGGATGTAACAGTGTCGCCCATAAACGGCAAGTTTCCTGCTACCATCCCATACAAGATAATACCCATTGCCCATATATCAATCTTTGTTCCATTGTAAGGCTTTGCGGATATCATTTCTGGTGGAGAGTAGGTCGGCGTTCCACAAAAAGTCTACTATTAAATCAAGTAACCTTCATATAGTCACTGATTTGAAACGCCCTACCCAATCCAAAATCGGTTACCAGCGCATTGCAGTGCTGATCAAGTAGTATGTTTTCCATTTTTAAATCTCTATGAACAACATGGGACAAATGAATGAAATCCACTGCTGAAATTATCTGTCGGAATATTCTCCGTGCTTCTAGTTCGGTAAGATATCCATGCTTTGAAACATGACTTGCCAAATCACCGTTATAAGCATATGCCCTACATTAGAAACCACTTACATTACAATGTAAACATCGTCTGGAGACTCAAATACTTTGTAAATCTTGATAATGTTTGGGTGTTTGAAGCGCATCATTAATAAAGCTTCTTGTTGGAAGGATGTTAGTGAGTTGCTAACGGAAGGGGGCTTTTCAAACACCATCGCTTTCGTGGTATCTTGCTTTACCTTGCTGATGAATTGCGTTAAATTGATTCCATTTTCGTCCTTGTTTTGCTCCACCAATGCAGGATCCTTTGAAATTTGCTGCAGCACTTTGTCATAGGCCCTTTGCCTAGCTTTCTTGATTAAAATCTTGTCCACATTCTCTTGGATTTTCTTTTGATTCGCATTCATTTCTTTTAGTTTTTCGATATTCATTATTTTGATTGCAACCTAGGTGAGCAGGGATTACTTTATCTCCAGAGGGCAAGTGCTTGCCGATTTTTACTTTACCAAAAGCTCCTTCACCAATAGTCTTTCCTATTTCGTAGTTTGATAATTTCATAAAGAAAATCAACTCCTTTGTTTCAATGTCCCGTGCGCGTATACGGAAATACTTTAGATGACTGCAAAATCTACCACTAGAGAAAACGGAATCTATTAAGCATATAATATTATTCTTTCAGAATCCGTTTGTTTGCATAATTATCATCAGCAATCTTGTCAAATTTAATGTACACTTTTTTTACTTATGGAACAATGACCAAGCAATATTTTTTCCGCTCAAGCGTTCAAACTACAAATTTATTCTACCAATCCAGCTTGGTAACCAGTATTTTTATAAATTCTTCTGCATTCCCAGTCTTTTTCATTTTCAATCCGTGCATTTTGAGAAGCCAGAGTTTACACAGTTCAATTTCAACATTAAAATTACTACCACTCACATGGAATATATAGTAATCGTTTGGTTTGGCTATTTTAATATTCATCTGATTTTTGATTTCAACAAGTACGCGATGAAGGTCTTGGAACATTGTCGGAGGATCAGATGACGATATCAAACCTTTCCTGAATTGGAATTTCATGGTTCTGATTTTTGGTGGCGGCTTGTGAATCAAATGCCAGTCACTGATTTCCTGAGCAGTAAAGTCGTTTGCAATAGACGATAAGGACACTTTGCTCATTCGACTAACAATCGACGCCTCTCTGCTGAGTTTCGAAGCCTCGTGGTTTATCTCTGCACTTTTTCTAGTTGGAGTTGGAAGGACTTTATGAGAGTGTCTTTCATAAGCCGAAGTGGTCCGACTTCTTTTGAGGTCTGTCGCGCCTTCATGGTTTACAGTTAACAGTAGTATTCCTGGCCCTGCAGAAGATACACGTGGCAGCGTGTTTGTATTTGATAAGTTTAGAGCTAGAGTTCCAGAATGTGAATTTTCTACTGCTTCTTGGTGATTTAGTGAAGGTAAATCAGATGCTGTGATTGATATTTCTGGATTCTGTTTCACAGATATATGCTTTTTCCTCTTGAGATCAGAGATGCTTTGATTAGCGCTCTTGTGTCGATATTTATCCAACTGAGATGCACCATCTTCAACTTGTTCATGCGGATGAATGTTGTATACAGTGGTATTGTTGTCGCGCATGATACTAGTAATCAATTTCGCCAACTCTTCCTTGTTTAGAGGAGGCGGTATGATTTGTAGTGGTTTCGATTCCTCGCCAATATTTACCCATCGACTGTGACGAATACCTTTCATATCCAATCTACTTTCTGGAGCTTCAATAAAAATATTGCGGAGTAAATCCGTCAATTCCCATGAAAAGTCTCTAGGCACTTCAAATTCTGCACGAATTAATTTTTGCAACAGCTTTTGATCCGAATCAGCTACAAATGGAAGGAATCCAGTAACCATTGCATAGAGAATCACACCCATTGCCCATATATCCACCTTTGTCCCACTATACGGCTTCCCACCGATTACTTCTGGTGCGCAATAGAATGGGGTACCGCAAAATGTCTTTATCAGAAACGTTTACCTTCATGTAATCTGAATGATCGAAGGCTCTGCTCAATCCAAAATCAGTGACTAGAACGTTGGAATGATTATCAAGTAAGATGTTTTCAAGCTTTAAGTCTCTATGTACTACATGCGACAAGTGTATAAAGTCCATTGCTGAAACGATCTGACGAAATATCCTACGCGACTCCAATTCAGTCAATTTCCCATACCTAGCAACGTAGCCTGAAAGATCTCCTCCAGAAGCATAGTCCCTACGTTAATTATATTTACATTATAATGTAAATGTCTTCCATACTCTCGACTACTTTGAAAATTTTGATGATGTTTGGATGAGAGAGCTTCATGAGCAATAGGACTTCGTGCTGGATGTTTACCATCGACTCGGAAAAGGAAGGTTCGCTTTCAAACTGCAATGTTTGATTTGCTTGCAACTTTACTTTTTTCATAAACTCTTCCAGATTTACTTGGTTATCTTCCCCGTTGAGATCCGGATTATGTTTGATTTGCTCGATAGCATCCGCATAAATCTTTTTACGAGCCCTTCGGGCTAGCGAGTGGTCTACTAGCGTCTGTATCTTCTTTTTCTCTTCTAAGGCCACCTTTTGTTTTTCGATATTCATAATCTTTATCGCAACCTATGTTATCAGATAGTACCTTTACGCCGGTAGGTATATGTCTGCCTACTTTCACCTTACTGAAGGCTCCTTCGCCTATGGTTTTTCCAATCTCGTAGTTTGATAGTTTCATGGCAAAATATTTAGCCATTGTTTGGAAATTTTTGGTAGCCTCACAGTAAAAACGACCCAAGAAGGACCGAAAGCGATTCCCAAAATATCCAAATGTACTTTACTAATATTTCGACACAGCCGTTTTGGTGTGCAGTCATTACTCTTGATGATAGTTGTCTTACAATACTTTCAAACTATGGAACAATGGCCAAGTACCTGAGATGCCAAAACAAACTTCAAGATTGTTAAACCTACCAAGCCAGTTTATTTATCAGCAACGATACGAATTGATCGGCGTCGCCTTGCAGATTTTTGATTCGTAATCCTTTGCTATTTGTAAACCAAGAATTACACAATTCAATGTGTAATTGGACTGGGTAATCAGTGTTGAAAATAACGTAGAAACCATAGTAATCATCCACTCTTGTAATCTTCAAATCTGTAAAGATTTGTCGGAGTTCTACCAATGCCTTGTGCAGATCTTGGAACATTGATGGTGGATCAAGTGCTGTGGTCAACCCTTTCCTAAAGAGCAACTTTTTTGTTCTAATTTCCTTTGCGGGTTTGTGGATTAAATGCCAGTCGTTGATTTCTTTGAATTCTATCTTGCCTACATCTACAATGGATTCCGAGGAGCAATTGGCACTTCCATGAGCACTTACGCTGGTCATTCGTCGAACAATCGACAGTTCCCTTGCAGACTGGAGTTCGCTTGTAGAGGAAATGCTAGGTTGGTCAGCCATCCCGCAACTGGCGCTTCTGTTTCTTCTATTTTTTTCCACAGGAGAGGGTATCTTATCAAATGATCTTCGCGGACTCCAAAATTGAGGCACTTGAAGTTGAGTCGTTAGAGGACTTGGAAGCATGCTTTCTGATACTTCTCGACTGACTTCTGCAAGGACTGAAATATTGGACATTTGATTTGAAATCTCTTTGAAATCCATTTTTTGCGGAGTGACGATAGAAATGGGGCTTTCAGATGGAGAAGCTGATAGGTTTCCTGTCGTGCTTTCTGAGTCTGAGCTGTAGCCTCTTTTTACATTTTCACTGGACTGTTGGCTCACAATGTTCTTTTTCTTTTTTAGTTTGGAAAGTGAAGAGTTGGAATGTTTCCCTTCAAATGCAGCAATTTGTTTTTGCAACTTGAGTCGGAGATGCGAATGTACATTGTAAATGGTATTTCCGTTGTCATCCACATAGATACTTGATATTGCTTTGGCCAAAGTATCCTTGTTTCTTTTAGGAGGTGTCAATTTGGCTGGCGGTTGAGAATATCCTTTGTTTACCCATCCAGACTCCATCAATTTTTCAATATCTATTCTAATGGAAGGGTCTACGGCAAACATATTTCGCAACAGGTCAGTCAGTTCACGACTGAAATGGTCAGGCACGTCGAATTGACCCCGAAGTATCCCAAAGTGTACCTGTTCCATAGATTTGCCATCAAAAGGAAGAGTTCCGGCAGTCATTGAATATAAAATAACCCCAAGAGCCCATATATCTGATTTTCTTCCATCATAGGGTATCTTTTTGACAATTTCAGGTGCAGAGTACAATGGAGTTCCGCAGAAAGTCTATGATTAATTTAGACTTGCTCTTAGCAGTTCATTATCATGAAATTGCTTTCCAAGACCAAAGTCAGAAATTAACGCGTTACAGTGTTCATCCAGCAACACATTTTCGAGTTTCAGGTCCCTGTGAGCAACATTGGAGCCGTGAACAAAGCACATGCCCGAAAGCAACTGTCGAAATAATCTCCTTGCTTCCTCCTCATCCAATTTCCCCCTTTTTGCGATATAGTCCGACAGCTCGCCTCCTTCAGCGTATTGCCTATTTTAGCAACAACTTACATGATGATATAGACATAGTTTACACATTCAATCACTTTGTACGTCTTTATGATATTCGGATGATCAAAACGCATGAGTAGGAGGACTTCATTCAGAAATTCAGACAAGTATTCAGCGACTGAAACTTCCTTTTTGATTGACGGACTTATCATTTCAGCCTCATCCTTGACCTTCTTGATAAAGTCAGAGAGGTCTTCTTGCTCCCCTTCATTTTGAATGCGTTTCAGAGCGTCTCTGTATATCTGTTGCTTGGCTTTTAATACTCTCAGCTTTTCCATATCCTCTATGACTTTTTTGCGGTCCGCTTCACTCTTCTTCAGATCAGCTTTGTTGAGAATCTTGATAGCCACCTGCATCAGAAGCATTTACCTTTTCTCCCGTTGGTATATACGTTCCAATCTTGACTTTTCCAAATGTGCCTTCCCCAATCGTATGCCCAACTTTGTATTCCAAAAACTTCATAATGGATATTTCTCAACCTTTCACTTTATAAAACCCGGATAAACTTTTAGTCATCACAGGACCCACAATGTGTTTTCCATGACTGTATTCCAAACGTGTCAAGGTAAATTGGAAAATAAAATGATTTTGATAATTTAGAGATTTGACCCGTTGCCCTATCTTCCAGTGATATCAATCATATTTAAAGAAATTCCAATGTATTTTTGATTTTTGAAGGGGTGGAAACCATTGTTGGGGCAGGCGTACCAAGTCAAACTGAATGTGACATAAGTCAACAAAAATCTAGAATACCAATACTCATCGAATTACCCAAATGTATCTATAAATCTATTTAGCAGAGCGATTTGAAGGTTGTAGGAACTGAACTAGAAATTAGGTCCCTTGATGGTACAATAACTAGATCTGCTGAGTAGCTTTGAGGCTTTGGCCGTGACTAATAACCAACCATTTTGTCGCATTAGTTATCATTGCACTAGTCCAAAGTCAAAGACATTCTAGGATTCCAACAATTCCAGATGCACATGGTAAATCGTCAGCAGTGACAAAGACCGAGAAAACTTTAGCAACAACGATTTATTCAACATTTCTTTGAGATTATCACAGGCAAATGTTCAAGTCGTAGGGTTGGTCGAGTGATGCCGTTTGCCTTGAACCCATCAACCAGCTTGAAATTGTAATTTTGAAGCAAATGCATTGTGAATACTTTGGCTTCAATTATCGCCATTTTTTGCCCAATGCAGTTGTGCTGCCCGTCTCCAAATGGAATAAATGAACCAGGAACATGTGGCTCATCCCATCGATCTGGATTGAACTTATGAGGTTCCTTGTAGTACTTTTCACTCATGTGAATGGATGCGATGCCAACGATAACTCTGGTTCCTTTTGGTATTTTGTACCCTAGAATTTCGGTATCTTCCACTGCCACTCGTTGAACTCCGTTAACAATTGAATGGGTTCGTTGAACTTCTTTGATAAACTTGTCCAAGTATTTATAATTGAACAGTTGCTCCACTAAAGCAGGATCATCTAAATTGACATTCTTGATTTCTTGATACAACTTTTGAGCGATTTCAGGATGTTGACAAAGCTCATATAATGCCCAGCCCATTGTAGCAGAAGTAGTTTCATGTCCAGCAAAGTAGAATCCGACGAGTTCTCCATAAATTTCTTCCTTGGTAAACCCCTTTTGTCAATACTTTTTACATTTTCTTGCTTGAGCAAGCGGTGCAATACATCCATGTCCCAGCTCTCCTGAGTAATAGTTTTATCGTTAATTTTTTGGATTCGTTCATCAGCAAGCTTATCTAGGAAGGAAAATACCGCCTTTTTGTTTTTTTGGATAAAACTACTGGATGACGATACTCCAGCAAATGGCCATAGTACGCTTGGTAGTAATACTCTCCATCGAATAGGTTTGCTGACCAGATTTTCCAGCTCTTGCCATTGCTGTTGTTAACTCTGTTTACCCATTCGATATCTTCTTCTAATTTCTTGGTGGAGCCAAAGTTGTGATTGAATCCGACCATAGAGATTACATCCAGAGTAAGCGATTTGAAAGCTATCGTAAAGTCAAGGACAGTTGATTCATTTCCTTGGAGTTTCTTGTTGATGACATGGTCCAAGTCCTTCATTGCGTCTTCAGCGACTTTTCCAGCGTGTCGAAGATGAGTAGGACCGAAAGCAGGCTGCAATAACTTTCTGTGCTTTTTCCAGTTCTCACCTGTTGGTAGCGCGAATAAGGCGTTGTTTAAAATACCAATCCCAATTCTATTGATAATGGAATTGTTTTTAACGAATTGGGAAGTGTTTAGAATTCTCTTTGCTTCATTCGCATCAACAACCAATACTGCTGGGCTACGTTAACAGTGTTTACCCTATGAAATCCATTTTTACCACGTCTCCATACTTTTCGACCATCTGGTCTACATATTCATGTCTTTTTGATCTGAATAATGCCCAGATTAAAGCCGGGTCGTCAATCAGAGGATAACGCGGTGGACCTGGTATCTTTCGAAGTGGATCTGTAAACCCTTTGATTTGATCATATACAAGTTTTGCTAGCAAGACTGCAGAGGCAGAAATCGCGATCGTAGACAATGTTTGGTTATCGATCATGAGGTGATAGCAGTAAAGTTTTTCCGATTTTAATAGTTTATGCAGTCGGCCGGCTTGGTATTTTGATTGGATGAGTCGGGCTAAACAAACAGCAAACCCAGCCAATATCCTGTGACATCATGCCAATTAATTATATCCGTCTACTAGACAGAGTCACATGGAAATGAGTCTGTTGTAAAAGAATCTCACTTTAATACACATCTTCAGAAGCAAAGATGCGTGGTGTCGCTCGTAGAAATCTCCACCGGCTGGATTCCATCAACAATTATAACCATAAGCGATTGTAGTAAAGAAACATTTACGGCTTCACCGAGTTTTCCAGAAATATTTTTTATCCCACAAAAAAGGAGACAATCAGAAATGCTTACCATCTACCAAATCACCGTTGAATGGATCCATTTGAATACCGCAATTCCAAAACCAATGATCACTCCTATGCTACTGTTTCTTGGATTTCTGCTGTGGTATTTTTATAGAGTGGAAAAAACACAATTATTCCATAGAAACCAAACAGCTGAAATCAAATATAAATCACCGATAACAAAGGAAGTCAAATCGCTTCAGTTACACCAAATGATTAGCCTCACTTGTCCAAGTCTGCAGACTTATTTTTTTCCGCATCCATTCTTGATCAATGGCCATCTACAGACTTTTCATGCTTCAATATTTGCTGATTATGTATTTGAGCCAAAGGTCAAGTTTCATCGTCAAGTAGTGAATACTCCTGATGGCGGTGTGTTTTCGTTGGATTGGTCTGACCTGCCCAAAGAAAATGGAAAGAGGACTCCATACTTGTTCATACTACATGGATTAACAGGGGGATCTCATGAAACGTATGTGCAGGATTTAGTGATTGAAGCCAAGAAATACGGATATGCTTCAATAGTGATGAATTTCAGAGGGTGCTCTGAAACACCAGTTAAATCAGCTCAGCTATATTCCGGATCTTTTACTGGTGATGTGGAACTATCTATTCAAGAAATCAAAAAGAGAGATCCCTCTGCAGTTTTATTTGGAGTTGGGTTTTCTTTAGGTTCCAATGTAATTGTTAAATATGCTGGCAAAATGGGAGGTAATTGGTATTTGACATAGCCAACTGTCCGCTAATCGGAGTGGTTAGCATAGGGAATCCGTACGACTTTTTGGGTTCATTGAGAGCGTTGCATCGCACATGGCTAGGCAGATACCTCTATTCTATCAAGATGGGGCAGAACTTGGCTCGGTTATTGAACAAGTAAGTCAAATTAATACAGGCATCATCATGCATTTAAAGATTGTGAGTGGTTGGATATGGATAAAGTGAACAAAGCTACAAACATAATGGAGTTTGACGCTGCTGCAACCTCAAAAGGGTTTGGGTACAAAACTGTTCACGAATATTACCGATTCGGATCTTGCGCAATTGATATTCCTTATATTACTGTACCTACATTGCTCCTGACTGCCTTGGACGATCCGATTTCAAATTGCGAAGTAATTCCATATTATGAAATTGAATCTAATCCAAATGTAGTACTAGCTACTACTGGGGCAGGTGGTCATTTAGGGTGGTTCAAATTCTCTCCAGAGTTAGTTCCAACTCAGAGGTGGTTTGCTAAACCCATTTCAGAATTCATTCACTCTATTTTCGAAGCAAGATTTTCACTTGACGAGCCACTGCAAATACCTCAAGATCCATTACCAGTCGGAACACCTTGGCATTCATTGCCAGAGCAGGCAATTGAAGCTCAAAAGATTTTGTTGGGAATTAAAAGGTACCTTTTTGCTAATCAGAAACTCTATTCAATTAGAAAAGATTCAAGAATTGTCTGTACAAGATTCAATTATACAGACAAATGAACCAGTACCAGAAACGGAAAAAACGAATACAGGTGTACAGGCTGTCATTGAAAAAAAGACAGTCTCATCTCAAATCACAAAACCAAGGACCAGTAATTGTTACTAACGTAGACACGTTCTTGTACATAATGAAACTACTAAACATCAATTCCACCACAATCATGTACTTTTTGCTCGGATTCTTGTTCAAAAAGTACCTCAAATAAACACAGATTTGATTTCAAGTACTAGGTTACGATCAATTTCTACTTGCCAGTCTGATCAATGAAAATATGTTTATTGATGAATAAGTTAGCCCAAGCACGCTTCGCATTGGAGTTTAGTAGCGAATGACTTTGGTTTTTGTCCTTTGACAGCACATTGAGTAGAAGTAGCATGAATGTCAAAAGTATACTCGGTGCATTCGCTTCCCTTCATGTACCACACAGAAGTAGCATTGGTTGGATTGCAAAGTTGGTTTTGTGGTTGGGCATAGTAAGCAGGGACTTTGGTTGATGACCAGCAAGGCGATTCGCAAGATACCAAGGCAAAGATGGAGGCAAAGACAGTGAGTTTCATTTTGGATTGACGATGGATTTGCAGGTATTTATAGCTTTTTGCTATATTAAAAACTACCTTTTCCGTCTGTCCGTCACAGGATTTCCTTTTTGGCTTTCCTTTTTGGCTTTCCGGTTTCTTGGCCACAAATGAAAGTCATATTAAATTGGAACATTAAATACTCATCAAAGGAAGCTTTGTCTGAAAAGCTAGGTTTTCCTGCAAACTTGTTCAATCATGAGATTACGCACGCCAAGTGATATGCAGTCATCCTGATACATCATAAAGAGAAATTACGTGTAATTTACAACTCAAATTCCCACCACTGATTTGATTTGGAGACACAATTCACATAACCCTAACCCTTTTTTCATTCATTGGTCATTTAACTTTTTGCCACCACAATGAGAATATTGGACCTAGTGTACCTTGGATTCTTTGCGTCGCACATTCCAGCATCGCTATTCATTGACGGACAAGTACTATTTCCCCGCTCATTCTTTCCAGAAGCATGTCGCATTGCATTAGAGCACTGGGTTGAAATATCCAAAGATCCATGGATGACACAATTAGTTTCAAACCAGCCAGTAGATCAGTGGTTCAAATCAATCATTATGGGTACTCTTTGTTAATGCAGGTGAATTCATGTTTCAGCTTCCTCTATTCTTTTATTTCATTTACTCAATCCTGAATGGGATCAAGGCCACTCACCTTAAGCTCCTATACTCTGCTCATGTGTGTACAACCATGATTCCTATACTTGGGGAGTTGCTTGTGTATCAAGTGCCTGCAGAAAACAAGATCATTTTGATGGCTGCCTATTTGCCTTACTTGATTGTCCCTTTGATCTTTATGGCTGATACTCTGTTGGAATCAAACAAACCAAAACTGAAAAAGGAATAAAGTATATTAACTGGTTTCTATTGACGGCACTGCCTCGTTTACAGCTTCCACTACTGGGACCGTCGAGAGCTCTTTTTCTTGTGGTGCAGCTTCCTTTACCTTTTCTTGTTGAGATTGAGTAGAAAATCGCCATTTCAGTAGCCCTTGAAGCAAATCTTTATCCGGATAGTCTTCCATATTACCCAGTATGACCGCTTCCTTCATTATATTGATAGTGTCATGGCTTTCAACCCCAGTATGATCTGTAAATCCTTCAAGAACTTCTTTGACTTGCTTTTCACCGAGATGCTGCACCATATTGATTGCAACACTTCGCACTTCGCTGTCAGGGTCTCTCCATAGTTCAATTAGCAACCGCAGTATACGCTGTTGCATTTCCCTTTCTTCAAAGTGTATTATAAGCTGTGCGGCAGTAGAAGCGAAATCTGCTTTCTGTGTTAATTTCATTTACTTTTCTAAAGAGTGTGTAGCTTTCCTTTTCCATCCTATCCATTGTATCTACTACAAACGATTTCACTAGAGGTTGAAGTTGATTGTGATTATTCAGATTATCAACCACCGCAACCATATACACCAACGCATCGATAACAACCATTCTAAATCCACGATGCTCTTCGTCAATAAGTTTGGAAATGAATTTGAACGCTTCGCAAGTCAAATATTCAGAAAGGCCTTCTGTCAGAATATAGTACAATCCATATCCTGCCAATACATTTTGTGATAGAATGGTCATTATTCTTAGATAGTCACTTTCAGAATCAACTTCCCCGTTCCACTGATCATTTTTGTTGTCAATCAAATCTACTTTTTCAGTCTTTCCTGATTTGACTACGTCTAAAATCGCTTCTTGCGACAAATCTCGAAGCTCTTGAATAGCAGCTATTTGTTCATCAGATATAATCGGAATATCTGCAAATTGGTTTGCAAAGTAAAATGATTGCTCCATATCAAAATAAAGTGATTCACGAAGTTTGGCGGATACACTGCAACATACCGATATGATATTTTGCAGTCTTTCTATCCATGTTTGAACAAACTCCCCTTCTGTTCCAAACGCGACAAGCAAATTGGATAATAAACTGATTTTGATGGACATCATTCCGACATCTTTGTCTTCCTCGAGCTGCTGATCAGTTTTACCTTCTGCCTGTGGTACTATTTTTGCAATTTCTTCCAAATTACAAAGAATTTCCGAAACAATTCTTTCTGCAATCATTGGAGAAAACTTGACCAGAACTTTGAGAACCGATAATGGTCTGATTCTCTTTAAATTTTCCAACTCTTCTTCCTTTAGAGGCTGGACAGTGTTTGCAACACCATTTACAATCTTTTTCTCTACAAAATCCATTATACTTTGAGTGACTGGTTCCATTGCATTGGCAAAGAGACTTTCGCTCATTCCATATCTTTTAGTAGCATCCATTCTCTTCTGGGACCTGAAATATTTCACGTTAAACGGATCTGCATTTGGGTCAAACTCTTGAATGTCTTCATCTTTTGTAGAGGTTATATTTACTTGAATCGCCACTTGATTCATACATGGGAGAGTTGCTAGCTCTAAAATAGAATCTCTGGCGCCTGTTACCGGAGCCAGTTTTCGTATATCTGGTATGGCAAAATCAATCAAGCTGTCTTCAAAGATAATGTCCCTTGCAGTTTCCCGAATCTACATTAACAAAACGAAACCTTATAATTACAGTCGCCCAAAAAGTAAAACAAGAACGACATTGATTCATCATTTTGCAAGTTCTTTGCAAAAATTCGGTAGATTTCAAGGGACTGCATTCTATCTTGGCAATTCTTGGACTTTAGGTATTTTTTAGCCTGCACTGCCATTGATCGGAATAGTGGATGTCGCTCACCTGCATTATTTACAAGTAATCTTCCAGCAACTCTATAAACTTTAGCCCTTGCTCCAATGTGAATAGACTCTAGTAAGGTTTGGAATGAATCCAAAACATCTTTGTACCCGTCATGTCCACCTAATAAAGAAAATTCTGCTGCCAAATGAGCAGCAAATATTCTTTTGTCTTGGGGATGTCTGCTACTGCTTACAAGGGAACATAAGTTGTTCACAAGCATGGTAATTTGGGTGGCACTTAAATTACGCAGAAATTCAAACAAGTATACCATTGCAATCAAGTCTCCTTCAGCAAGAACTGCATTAGAAGTGATCCTATCCAGCACACCGTTAGCCATTGCTCTTGAATTATCCAATATATTTGCTAGTCCAGCTATGCTAGCCTCCAAAACAGCCTTGTTTTCAGTGTTCAATTCACAAGATAAATTTGCCAACAGTGCACCGGCTGTTTCCTCAAAAACATCATCATGCACAATACCAAATTCGCATAATACTAAAACCATGGGTCCCTATTGTAAGAAGAAATTACATGTAGATGCGGCAGTTCAGTGTACATGTTTAGATGGTACAACACTTTTTCTCGTGAAGATGGCGGAAGTGTGTGCACCATACTTTGAACTAGCTCTTTAAATCTCTCCATTAGCTTCTTGGAGACTGTTGGCAAGTGGAAGCATTCATCTTCTTGCGGCTAATATTAATACAGTTTACCAGGTTGTACGGCATTTCGACAATCAGCTCGTCAATACTGAACGAAAGATCTGCAATGTATCTGGTGTTGACAGCCAATGTGCTGTGATCAGTTAAAATATCTTCCCATGTTATGATTGGGAGAATAGGGTTATCGTCAGGATGTGGTAGGATAGCATTGGTTCTCAGCACGATAAACGATTGCACATTTCTCCTAAACTTTGACCATAGCAGTCTAACGTTAAAATTCAAGTCTGCAAAAAGCGGCAGGAGAATCCACACAATGGTTGTAGTTTCTAGTGAATCCATAACAGATATTAAATTGATTATTGAAGCTAGAGCGTTGATTCTGAAAATTGCTTTTGGATGCTTCAAGAATTGCAAAAGGTATTGGGCAGTTTCAAAATACAGAGTTTTCGTGTCTGTGATCAACCCAAGCGAATAAACACTAAGTGCTAAAATCTGTTGAATTTCATCTTGACTAAGGTGGCTAATAATAGGGTCGGCAACTGCTTCGAGGGAAGTAGGATTCTGTAAAAGCTGAATTTCATTTTTCAAAAAGTTTTCAAACTCTTCAGCATTTGAAGAACTTACCGCTCTGAATATAAGTGGATAAATTCTAGCAGCAGCATTTACCACTGCTGGATTCCTATTGCCTAGAAACGATCTTGTAATATCTCTGGTTTCCTGGAGTTTGGAAGACATTCCTTTTGGGAATACCAGCAAGAATAGTTCAAACAACCCAAGGATTGAAACTAGCAAGATTGGCGAATGCGCATTATGTAATAATTCCATACACAAGTCAAAGTATTGTTGGAAAACAGCTTCAGCTATTCCCGGTATTTTTAATCTTATGATTGCTGAAAAGATGTCTATTGCAGATAGCTGGTATGTAATGTACTTTGAAACCAAAAATTGTTGAGTGACGAATTCTAAAAGTCCTCTAATCATTTCACCAGTGCCATTTGTACCCTTGAAACAACAAATTAAGGCGGCAATGCTGGCTGGTTGTCTAACAATGGGATTCCAGCTTCCCAGACTTGGAAATAGACATTGCATGAATCCACATATATATCTTCGTTTACCCATTGGTGTTGTAGGAATGATATCTCTTCGTGCGCCTGAATCACCTAGTGGCGGTGGAGGTATACTGAATTTTGTGTACAAGAGCGAAATCCATAGAGGATTATGTATATTGTTCAAGTCATAGTTATACTCGTCTGGTCTTGCAAGCTGATTGTCGGGGACTGAGGCAAGGTAAAATGCCCAAAACTTGTCCACTTTTGCAGGTGCAGCAATTGCATCAATCAAAGCACGGAGATCAACTTTGTTCACCGCCATTGCGGTGCTTAGCTGATCATACAATCGTAATTGGGCTAGCGGTGAAACTCCAGCTGAATCGCGTAGTTTTCCTAGTGGAAGTAGAATAGGCGACAAGTATGACCCTCCAAGTTCAGTCATTTTTTCAATGATCCATTTTACACTATTATTAAAGGGTCTTACTTTGCTGGGGTGCCGTCTCCAAGAGCCAGAAAAAGCAGAGAAAGCGCTGCTGGAATGAGATTAAAACTCTTCCAGTACTCTCCAGCAGATCCAACAAAAGTGTACAGTTCTCTACGTACATGTTTGTTGCTACTGAACATCAACCCATATAAAAGTACGAGTAACTCATCTCTCGCAGTAGCACTTAACTGCTGCAATGGAAACTTTTTTAATAGCTCCAACCCAGCTACAACAACTTTCTACATTAGCATAGTTTACTGAATCAATATGAGGGTCCAACAAAGCTGACATGTATTTCCATAAAAAGTGCATATCGTTGGGGCTTGGATTCGTAATACCTGGAAGTAGTGCATCAACTGCTCTAATTGCATGTAATTGAACTTGCTGGTTATCATTTGAACACAATGGTACAAGTATTTGCATCAAGTACATGTCCAATTTAGTTGCTTTTCTACCCCACACCCGAATCAACTCTAATTGCTTGAGTTTCAACGGAACTGGAATGTAATCCAGGGCATTTGCAAGTTTGTGCAGCATTATTCCACCCAGTGGAGGACTGTTTTTTGCCAGCAGGTCCATGAGCTGTGAATAAGTGCTCTGAAACGAATCGTTTTCCCATTGATAGCCAATATTGTAATACTGATCATAAGTTATACCTTTTGTGCCGTCATTTCTACTCAGTTTGGATACCAACTGTCTTGCAGCGTCGCTATCCACAGTTTCTATTCGATTGCTGATTGTCAAATAAACTGCTTTCGTCATGAAATCCGAATCCATTAATCCAGGAATAATATACTGCCATACTTGCGGTGTATGTGTTGCAAATGAAGGGCAAATGTTGATTATTGATAGCAGAGCTAGGGCTGAAGAGTACCTTATTAAAGGAGGTGAAGATTTGAAGTGGTTGGATAGCGAATAAAAGAAATCTTGTAGAGTTTCAGGTGAGGTTATTTTAGTAGCTGTAGCAACTTTTTTCTTTTCCATTGCCATGAAATACGTTTCTATAGCCCAGGAGAGCAAATCGCAAGCAGTTTCTTGTTGACTAGAGATAATTTCCAGGAATAACTGCGGATATTCATGTCGAGGTTTCTCCAGTTCTGATTCTACTTTTGTCGTATCGGTCGCGTTTTTGAATACTATATCCAGAATATCCTTGATCATTTCTGTTTCTTTTTCGGTCTACATTACAACAATTTACCTTGTTTGGGATCAGCAGCAAAGTAGACACTATATTTGTTGATAATTCGTGGTTTTCAACTGCGTAGATGGGTGCCAATAGGAGCATCGCGTCTATTATTACAACACGATCTGGGAATATTGGAGAAATGGATGGAATCAATCCAAGCAAGAAATACAGATTCCAAATAGCAGCTAACCGATCTTCATGAATAAATTTTTGCTGGTTCTCATTAACCAGTTGGGCAATAGCACAGTTACAAATCCCACGAACCCTCCAGTCACTAGAATTATTGTACAGCTCTAATCCAGATATGATAGCTATTGCCATTACAGAGAATGATTGCCCCACAAGTTTAAATAGGGCATGAACGCAATCGTAATACCCGGATTCGTTTGTTTCCAATGATGCCAGGATCCTCGATAATTCTGTCTGGTTTATAGATTTACCAAGCATGATTTCGGATAGAAAGGAAATCAGTATAGCTGCTTCTACACGCACTTCACTGGAATAATGCCCAAGTATTGAAACTAGTTGAACTAGCAGTCTTACAGTGACAGATTCAATAGCCTCATCAAATTTTGCAGTTTCCCTCTCGTTGTTTTCTTCGTCATCTGGTTCCAGTTCCTGTTCAGCTAATTTTGCCCTCTCTCTAAGAGTGTTTGTAATCAGCTGATTGTACAGATTAGGATCTATATTCCCGAGTACAGTCATGTAGAACTGTGCCACACTGTTTATCCAGTCAGAGATATGCTGGTGTGTACCTTGCGGTAAAGTAAAAGACAGCTGATGGGGGATATTTGTGTTGTTTATTGGTGGTTTGGACATGCGCGTTTTTGAAACAGAAAAACTCTTTATGAAACATGTCACAGATAAAAAGTCACACCCTCATGTGTTTTCGTTGTTAATTTTCTTTTTTGAAAATTTAGCCAGCGCTGGCACCTTGTATAATGACCATTTATCCACTGCCAAATTTCACATCTCCCACTTGTATTTATAGCTGGATCGTAGGGAAGAGTGATGAAAAGTTACAATCGATTATTAAAGGAAAATCAAAACCTGAAAGCTATCTGTTGATGGTTAAATTGATTCGCAAAAAGGCTGCGATAGCTCTCATCGCCTCATCTCAGAACGAACCGATAGGTACCTGATAGTTTATGATAGGTTTCGATGTGCCGGTGTTCAATGGGATAACCCCTTGCGACATATCAATGGATGTCTTTCTTTTAAGTGAACCGCCGCTCTTTGACGATTCGCAGCTGTCCCATGTAGATGATTTTGCTTGGCCGGCTGTCCAAGACAAGGAACAACCCAAAGCGGCTTCTCCGCTAAAGGAAGACTTTCATTTTTTCGAAGAGTATCCGGAAATGCAAGTGGATTACTGTCCGTTGAAGCGCTGCGGAGACTATGGCTGTCTGGAATTGAAAAGAGCCAGAACTGATAGTGGGTTCGATGACCTTACAAACGTATATCCTTCTCCTCCTGATAATTAGTTTTATGTAAAAAGTTAATAGAAAATTGTAATGTTAAACAGTTGGTTTCCATTTCTGTATCCTGTACTGCTTGTGTTGTGTGGTTTCCATTTCTGTATCTTGTACTGCTTGTGTTGTGTGGTTTCCGTTTCTGTATCTTGTACTGCTTAAGCAGGGTAAAACAAAAAAGTTTACACCGCATATCCGCACAGTAACTGCCGGTTGTTAGATCTAATTAAGCCGTTTTCCTGATTTGTTCCTTCCACTGTTGGTGGCTTCAACGCACCCTTGTACGACTTTTTTCATCAATCGAGTTGCTGCAAATCCCTCAAACAGCAACGAATGCTATTGGAACAATGGGGATCTTCAAACACTGGACTCAACCAAGAATTTTCTCTAGGGAACAATGGGCAGGAAATTAATAAATTCATTTTCCAAGATATACATGAATTACATTATCGCATGAATCCGCTAGAGTAGGATATATTAACAGCAATGGTTCTAGTGATCCAACAACAGCGATTCAATTCGAATTTTTCCAACTTTATGGCAAATCACGTGACTATGATTGGGTGGAAATATTACTTTTCATTACTCATGGAACGCCAAGTAACTACCTTACAGTGGGATTCAAGAAATACAGGATGGTCACGGGTGGAGATTGAATTCACACTAACGAGCAATACAAGGCAAGTTGACTGGTACATTTAGCCCAAATTTTCATCAATATACAAATCCACTTGAACCAGAGTGGCTGGGCAAAAAAGTTGTATAAAAAGGAGACAAAGAAACGGAATTCAGGATGAAGAGTGCGATCGAAGTCAGAAAGGAAAAGGCAGATGAAATCCACAGTGGGGTAATCAACAAGGGTCTCGAAGCTGCTGCGATTTGGGGTGCTGGTGGTCTCGCTGGCCATTTCCTTGCCAACAGATACGTTCCAGCTTACGCAAGAGGATACAGAGCATACAAAGTACTTTATTCTTTTACATAGCTATTCGTTCTATGCATGATACCAACCGCGGCTTTCTTTACAGTTACAGATGTGGAAGCAAAGAATGCAGACAGACGATTCGCCCAAGAATTCTCTGTTACAAAATCAGATGAATTACAAGCAGTAAAGAAGTCAATGTCTGCTGAAGACTGGAAGAAAAAGTTTTGGGAAAACAAAAACTCTATTGTTGGTAATTGCATCTTATTTTAGGATATACATGGCTCGGGTTGATGTCTGGGAGCTTATTCTATAACTTCAGACAGAAGGATATTAACTTTACACAAAAGTTGATCAACTCTCGTTTAATTGCCCAGTCGGGTGCCTTGCTTGGGATTGCAGCTCTAGGTATTATGGCGATCAATATGCCTAAAGAGGAAACTGTTGTTGTGGACAAGTACTATGAAAGAATAGTCAATCCAGAAGGAAATGCGGAAGTGAAACATTAATAAAATCATTGGAATAAAAAGACCTCGTACGTTGAATTACTAGTAAAACACAATATTTGAGGATTACAGTCCCGTCTGTAGAACGAATGGTAAAACTCAAAGCATCCATGCGCGTAGCAGTTACTAGTATTAAAATCATAGCAACTGCAAGACAATCATCATCCTTGATATGTGGCAAAAAGTCACGCTCCAAAGTTTTCAAAAAAAGCAATCAGAATGACAGTGGATATCTCCCTCATTCTAGCCATATTCCTCACCGCATTCGTAATCTTGTATAGTCTACTATATACTTACTCTTCATATCCCCGCAAACCGACTGTAAACGAGCTGCAGTACTACAGCACGAAAACAAAGAAAAAGGAACAGTTTCCAAGTTTATCAGGACCGAGCTCTGTCAACTTGTCCATCATCGTGCCTGCGTACAATGAAATTGATCGTTTGGAAATCATGATGGATGAAACATTAGAGTATTTGAAGAACAGTGATTACAGTTATGAAATAATTATTGTGGATGACGGAAGTAAGGATAACACTAGTGAGCTGGGGTTGAAGATTGCCAAGAAGCACTCAAAGAATGGAGAGATTAGGGTAATGACGCTGGAAAGAAACAGAGGCAAGGGGTAATTTTTGTTTTAGTTAGTGGTGCTGTTATACAAGGAATGGCTGTATCAAGAGGAGAATATTTATTGATGGTTGATGCTGATGGTGCGACAAAGTTCTCTGACCTTGATAAATTGATGGAAGGAATTGAACAAATCGGCAAAAACGGATATGGAATCGCTGTTGGATCAAGGGCTCATATGGTAAACACAGAAGCAGTAGTCAAAGTAATATTTACTAATATCAGCGGTCTGCTTTTAGAAACTTTTTGATGCGTGGGTTTCATTTACTGGTTTACATCCTTGGAATTAAACATATCAAAGATACTCAATGCGGGTTCAAATTGTTTACCAGGAAAGCAGCCAAAAAGATTGTTGCTAATATGCATGTTGAGGGGTGGATATTTGATATAGAGATGCTGATTATTGCTGATAGGAACCGCATTCCTGTTATTGAAATACCTGTAACATGGCATGAGGTAGATGGCACTAAAATGAACCTGTTGCGGGATTCTGTACAGATGCTTGTTCATTTGCTCATGATTAGACTCAACTACCTGTTCCGGATCTGGAATGATAGTAAAAATATATTATAATTCATACTTTTTGCGTTGCTGATGAGCATGATTGCCTCTGTTCACAAGCACTTTCAATTAGTATCTGATCTCATGATGCTATTGCTCTCTGTGATCGTATATAGCTTTGATTGCAATATTGGCTTGATGTCAATCTTTGTAGAGGGTCTATATGAATACGGAATTGGCTATAATTATCCGTTGATTATCTGCTACCGTTAGGAATATCTGGTAAAGACTTGGAGGATAGTGACTTGATAAGCGATCATAGATGGCAGGCGGAAGAATATACAACAGTTGCGTTTTATTTAAATAACAATAATTGCAGTTTTTAAGTTTAAGCACTAAATGAAGGCTCCCTAGCCGGAATATGTGTAGCCATTAGAAAGACAACTCGTTAATCGTATAAATTTATCCAGTGATAATGATTCTATTCAATAAAGCTACCTAAACAATCTATAAAAAGAGCGAAATAGCCCCGAATCAGGTATGGCAAAGCCAAGGTAGCGCGTTTTTCGATGAGGACATGAAATCGTACCCATCGATTAGTTAATTTCCACGAGGGCTTCCCTGATCATAACAATGAATCTAATTCAGATATAAAGGGCTATATATTAAAGGCTTGATAACATTGGCTTTTGTATTGTGTCATTAAAGTTTTCCAAACAATACAATTTGTTTACATTTGACTTTCTTCACCAATGTCTTCGAAAGGGTCAGCGATGCGCAAGACTACAGATAAGCCAAAAAAGAAAATGGCGGTTACAAACTCAGGTTTGGATACAGAGGCAACTTCTAAAAGCCAAGAGCAAAGGAATTCAGGAAACAGACCATCTTCATCTAGAACAAATGAAATTCCAATGACTTCAGAGTCGGATATTTCCAAAGAAGATAATCCAATTTATGATAGTCCTAAACAGGAGCATCAAGAATCTTCAAATAGAAACCCCATTGAAAACGACAAAGAAGCAAATGAATATCAAAAGCTTAGAGAACAAACGGAATTGGTCGAGGAGAATGTAGCTATTGGAGAGGCAGAAGTGCTGCGAAGTAAAGAAATCGCATTCATGATGAGACAGAACGAAATGGCAATGTCCAACTTGGTTACAGCCCATGTAATATATACTAACCCAGAATATTGATTTACAAAAAATGAAGCAATTGTACGAACGTACTTTGGCTGCAAGACGCGAAAGAAAAATCAATAAGCGAGAGACGAGAAAGACAATCAGAGGGGCGAAAAAGAGAGATTTGATTATTCAACAACAGGAAAAATCTGCATTGGCAGCAGCTAGAGTAAAAGAAACTATTGCAGAGAAGCGATTAGCTTTTGACCAACTGAATGCCCATATGCACGAGGTACACGATATCCAACGGGATAACTTGGTGCGATCACAAGATAGAAGGATGGCCTATGAAAAATTCATTTGTGATTTGGAAACAAGGTCGTTAAAAGTACCGATTCTCTAACAAAGCCTGAAGTACGAAGCACAATCCTGAAAAAGCTGCAGGTAAGACATACACACCAAGGTCACCTCAACAAAATCATCAATGACAATCTAAGAGAGTTTCAGTTACTTGAATTGCAACACATCAAGGAAAAATTTGAATTGGATATGGTGTCGTTTGATGAAGTTGGAAACAAGAAAATTGTCCATGAAAATCGACTGGCTGACATGCGCTTGAGACACATGAATGAGATACACGAGGAAAAAGAGAATGTGATGATCAAGAAGGAGGCTGCTAAAGAAGTAGAGCTGCAGAGCAAGTACGATAGGGAAATTAGGAAGCTTCAAAACGAGCAAAAAATGGAAAGAAAGCAGTTGAGAGCAAAGCAGTTGGAAAAGTAATAAAAAACTAAACGCAGATTGGGTGCAAAGGCTGGAAATAATGTTGGTTCTAAAGCTGGTTCGGCTCCTGGATCAAAAGGTGGATCTAAAATTGGATCTCGAATAGGATCAAAAGCCGGCTCGATACAAGGTTCTCGATTAGGGTCAGTAGGAAATTCAGCCCCGTTATCTAGAGATGATTTTACAACCCATGATGTAGTCACTGACGCTACTACCAATAAAGCAACCTTGCAGCAAGGACTGATGGCCTTACTCAGCGAAGTTGCAGATGAACCAGACACTGAAGAAGTCGATATCGAAAATGGAAGCAAGTACCCTCGATCAGTTCAACTTTTGATGAGCAAACATCGTAGGGAAATTGCAGAATTGGAAAAAGAAATCAAGAACGAATTGAACGACTGTTTCCTTTCTTATGAAGTAAAACTGTCTGATCTGGAAGCTGCGCAGCAATCAGCATGCGAGTTATTACTGGCACAGCAAAATAGTCTGGTAGAGGAAATGAGGGAATCCCAGGAAAAAGAAATCAAAATGGAAGAAACCATGCATGATAATGAAATGAAAATGCTTGTTGAACGAAGAATGCTGACTAGTGTTTTGAGTTCTGTTTCAGATGGAATTATCAATATTACACCAAAAGGAATCGTTACTAGGTTCAACAAGGCTGCTGAAGTCATTTTCCAATGGAAAGCATCTGAAATACTTGGACAGAATGTTTCCTTACTGATGGAAGATGCAACTGCTAGTAAGCACGATGAATATATAAATACATATCTCAACACTGGCATTGCAAAGGTAGTCAATTCAGGAAGAAGAGTCCAAGGAAAGAGAAAAGACGGCAGTGTGTTTACGATGCATTTGTCACTAAGTGAACTAAAGGAAGGCGAAACTCATTTGTTTACTGGAATAGTCCATGACTTGACCGAAGAAGTATTCTTTATTTTACATAGCTTGCTGAAGAAGAAAGACAAAAAGCTATTGAAACTGCTAAAAATGCAGAGCTGGAGGCATTCGCCAAGAAATTGGATGTTGAATCAAAGAAGTGTGACGACTTACTAAGACAAATCCTACCAGCTTCTGTTTCTGAAGCACTGATGAATGGACAACAAGTGGAACCTCAGCATTTCGCCGCTGCGTCAGTATTCTACTTTGATTTGGTCGGCTTCACAACAATTTCAGCTCAAGTTTCCCCACTAGAGATTGTTGGACTGTTGAACGACTTGTACGAGCAATTTGATAATGTTATTGCTAATTATGATGCATACAAAGTCGAAACAATTGGCGATTCGTACATGATTGCGTCAGGTGTGCCCAATGTCATTGAAAACCATGCTTGTGAGTTGGCCAAGATGGCTTTGCATTTGCTGGAAGTAGCTAAACGTTGGGTATACAAGCCCAATCCAAACATTAAAATCAGGTTGCGAATGGGTATCAACAGTGGCCCAGTGATTGCTGGTGTGGTGGGAACCAAGATGCCTAGGTACTGCTTGTTTGGAGAAACTTGTATGATTGCGTCTAAAATGGAATCTTCAGGGTCTCGTAATTATAATTAACGTAGCAATGAGAATACACGTCAGTGCTTCTACCCACGCTCTCCTAAGTAAAGACGAGACTTTTAGAATGACGCGAAGAGATGAAGTGGAGCTCAAAGTAATTCTTTGTAACTCTAGGGCAAAGGCATTGTCACTACATATTGGCTGGACTCCAAAGATGGGTTCGATCCGCTAGCAGAAGAAAACACTACTCAATAAATAGAAATAAAGGTACCATAAGAACACATTTCAAGGCGTATGAAATAATGGCTTTGAGCCTCTACAAAATGAGGCGTATTTTTTCTTCTCCATTTCCTGTCACAAACAAAAATCACAGTCACAACAATAATATGGACGTATGACATTTCTGACTTTAGTTCCAGATAAAGACTGATCTCCCGCAACAAACGATTTCGGTACTTGGTTTTCTAACAACAGGCAAGTTCCGTTTTAATCATAGGTAATGAATACTTGATCATAGGTAGCAATTAGTTAATAAAGGTATGGGTGCAGCTAGCAAGGTTTGCTCTAGATCAAGTGCATGTGGATCTCGTTGGTAGACAAACGCAATTGCATGTACATCCGCAAACCCACATGGACGGACTGGTACGGCAGCTAATTCATGACGATGCCTTTAGAGACGAAACTGCAAACTTGGGAACAGCTAAAATTAGAGTATTTACTAGATTAGTATTGGATAATGGAAGGCATGCTCCCATTGAAGAGCTGGAGCCGTACAACCTTGTCGATGGGATGGGGCAGAACGGAACCATGCCCCTGATAGTAGTCGCACCACCAAGAAACAATCTATCGTTTGGAGAAGAAATGGAGTCCTTAGCCTACTCGCAGAATGCCCAATATACAATGGTATGTTTTGCTAATGTAGCCCTACATGGTCCAGCCTCTCAGACATTCAGTAATTTAAACTAATGTAGCTGGGACTTGCAATGCCGCCTTATGAAGAGTTTGGAGACTCGGATTCCAAACCAAGGAGAAAGAAGCTGGGGGCAAATTCACCAAACTCCAAATCAATTGAAGAGAAGAGGAAAGCAGACAGAATCAGACAGCGCAAATGCAGAGCACGAAAAAAGGTAACGAAAATGTAACGCAGCAATTGAAGATGCAGCAGGAGTTGCAGCAGGGATTGACAGATATGCAAAATGGAATGGCCAATTTCAATCAACAGATGCAATTACCAGCTGATATTCACGAGTTTAAATAAATAATTGTGCCTTGTAACGCTTAATTAGACCAAACTAGCCCTATCCGTAGTAATACCTCTGTCCTTTACAAGCTTTTCTGCGTACCATAAAACGTGCTAAACAATCTATTTTTTTTGATATCAAAAATGCAAGCAATTTTCGTTGGGACAGGAACAAGTGGGAACGTACCATACATTTCCTGCTTAATCGAAGAACCAGTTACTTGTAAAGTATGCAAATCAGCCCTCATTACTTCTGCACCACCAACAGAATTATCACTTCCACTAATAAGCAAAAACAGAAGGAGAAATACCAGTTGTCTAGTACGTATACCTCATCCAGACGGCCGTATGCGGTACGATTAATTAATGCAGAAATATTCTAATTGATTGTGGAAAGACGTTTTATGAATCCGCATTGACGTGGTTCACACAGTACAGGATTAGGAATTTAGACGGTGTGATACTCACTCATGGGCATGCGGATGCGATGCTAGGTTGGGGTTTACTAATGCAGGTTTGGATGATTTGAGACAGTGGACAATGGCGCCAGGGAATAAACCTGGTTTACAAGCTACAGTGAATATTTATTTGGATGAGGCTACAATGAAAGTAGTAAGCGGTGCGTTTCCTTATATGGTTGATACTGCTAAAGCGACTGGGAGTGGAGAAGTTGCATCTTTGCAATTCCACTTGATTAGTCAAACTGAGCCGTTTGAGATTGATGGGATTAAAATACAGCCATTTAAAGGTACTTTAAGCTAATGTAGTGGAGCACGGTAAAGTTAAAGGTGGGGAGCCGTACTATGCCCTTGGCTTTAGAATTAACGACTTCTCGTATGTGTCAGATACAAACAAGATACCGCCAGAAGGTATTGAAATCATCAAGGGATCTAATACCATTATAATGGATGCTCTGAGACGTAATTGATTTTGATTGTAGCCACTGAACATTCTTCCCATTTTTCATTCAAACAAGCATTTGATACTCTAGAATCACTATTACCAGATAGTGGAAAGGGATACTTTGTAGGTTTAACGCATGATGTTGAGCATGAGGATATTCTTCAATGGATTAAAGATCAAAAGGGAACCAAGAATATTACCTGCGCGTATGACGGTTTAATGATTGACATGGAATAAAAAATTCATATTAAATCGCTGCATGTTAAGATTGGTTGTCGGCTGTAGCTTGAAGGCGAAAGAAAAAGTACTTTAGAGCGTATGAAGAGTTTGTCCAATAGTACAAATCGAAAACTACTTTTACAACCAACAACAGAAGCCTGTTTTGATTAAAGAATTCATAAAAGATGATATACCCCAGCATCATCAAGCTAATCAAAAAGTATAGCCACCAAGCAGTAGATTTAATCAAGTACCCTAATGTCTTTACTCTATATTCCGTCTGATCGCGTTTGGAAATCTTTTTTGGCAACACAGATTGAGATGCAGACACGGATTGGTCTGTCGTGCCTAAATTGGATACATTTGATTTTTTCTCTTTCAATTTGGATAATACGATAGTTCCAAAACTAAGAACGATGGGGAAAGAAACGAACAGCGCTACAAATCCATACAACGCGTAAAAGCATCTTCTCCATAAGTTGTAAGACTCTAAATTGGTATTTAGTCCTATGTTAGAAAAAAGTACCCCAAGTTTGCCATAGCGAGGCGAATATAGTGAGGATTATGAGGTTGACTAACCTAACGTATTTGAGAATCTTTCCAACATCCAATTTCATTCCATTGAAACTTATTTTATCATAAAGCGAAGCACTTCCAGCCATATCCACAAGCATAAACACAAATAAACTAAGTGTGATTGCTCCCAACAGGAAAAACAGATAATCAAAGCTAATTGACACCTTGAGAACTGCTTCAATGTCCTCGTTGGTATATTCAGTCGGATTGAAAGCAAATTTTGCAGTTGTGGAAGCTACTATTAGCAAGAATTACTGTTGAATGAATAGATTGATCGAAATATCAGCATTACAGGAGCTAATAGACATATTGTATCCATCCTCGACCAAATTGTCTTTATAGATTTGGTTCCTAACCCGTTCCGTAATAACTGAACAATCAATATTCCAATATATCCAAGTGCGGATATAATATACAATGATCCAGTGATATAATCAATTATTTGGAAGGGGAAGGCAAACTGTCCGCATCCTGCATAATTAACATGAAAATCACAGATTCCAAATAGAAAAGAGTCTGGCATTTGGGCTGGAACTCTGCAAATCTAATTATTGGGAAACGTCACCTTTTAAATTTCATTTGGAAAACGTGATGCCTATGGATATAGTAAGATATCTATTTGTAATCCCATTGCTTGTCTTGAGTGGCAAAATTTCAACGATTCGAATTAAAGAATGCCAACCATCGAACGAATAGCCTGTTATAGTAGGGTATTTTTTGAGCTACAGATAGATGAAATGATCATTCATAAGAGAAGTTTTAAGCAGTACGAACCGTCAAACATGAACCTTAGGGTGTATGCAAGTCATTGAATCACTAGTTACGTCAAATTCAATGATTATCGTGAATTTGAATAGGATAAAAGACAGATACAACCTTTAAACATCTTAACAATAGAATCTATTTCTTATCAGCATTGTGGCTCTGGTCGCTATTTCGACTGGCTTCAACAGTATTTGCGTCATCCATATTCCATACCCTAGTGAAAAAGTACTTTAAAACATAAGAAGAGTTGGACCAGAAATAGAAATCACACAGAATCTTGGCAACCAGCAGCACAGAACTGTTGTTGGAAAAATAGGTGTAGATAATCAAGTAGCAATACATCATAATTCCAAGCAGCATGTAGAGCCAATAAGCTGTGCTTTGAATTAGATATGCAAGAGCCCTCATTTTGGAATTCGCTGCCCCTTTTTTGGCAACACTTTTTCTACCAACAGACACTTTAGTTCTGATTGACTGATTAGTTAAAGTTTGGGTTCGTAATACAGAGCTTGGTCGAGTTACACTGTTTCTTTCTACCTTTTCTCCAACTTTTTCATTCAGCTTTTTCATGACTACATTCCCAAATGTCAAGACGATGGGAAACGAGATGAATAACGCAGCACTTCCATACACGCCGTAAAGTGTGTTTCTCCACTTGTTGTAGGATTGGATATCATCCAGACCTGTGTCAATCTTTTCATACCAAAAGTACACCATAACGCGGTGATGACAGTTAAAACTGTCATTGTCGTTAATCTAATAATCTTCATGATCTTGCCAATATTCAACTCTCTACCAAATACTTGCATCTTATCGTACAAAGTCGCGTTTCCTGCTAAATCTACCAATGAAAAGACAAATATGCTTGTAGTCACACCGCCAATTAGCATAAACAAATAGTCAAATGCGATTGATACTTTCAGAGTGCTTTCGATATCATAGTTTGTGTACCCGGAGCCGCCGTTTGCATAATTCGCAGTTCTTGAAGCTAATGTCAAGTAATTGATACTACTGAAAGAAAACCCCGCACGGACAGCTTGACAAATAGGAATTAATGATCCAGCAGTGTCCATTCGACTCCAAATCTTCTTTAACGGTTTCGTACCAAGTCCTAGTTTTTTGAGTTGCAAGTAGATGACCAGATAGTAGGTCAATGCAGTTGTAATGTACAAGCTCCCAGTGATATAATCAATGACCTTAAAAACGTGAGCGGAATCTCCACAGCCAGCATAATTGATATGAAAATCACAGACATCAAATAGGAATGAGTGCTGCATTAAGAAAAGATTGTTGGAAAATTACAGTGACGTAAGCACGAATGTCGAGTTGGACAACAAGAATAATTTCTATTTGGGAAATATTATGATTAATTTTTATATCTTGTACAGAAATGGTTTGTTTCGAGATATCGACTTTATAAACTGTGAATACGAGCGTGTTTTTCGAATTCGTTATTTCCACACCATTGTCTTTAAAATGTAGTAATCCTAGAAGTGATTCTCGCTACGAGCGCTTGGGTTGTGAATATTTCGTACACCACTACACCTCAAATAACAAAAGACAAACATAAATACAATCTTCTTTATTAATCAAACTTCTGACTCGACAGAATTACTTCTTTGCATAGGTAACAATCCATTCTTGTTTAAAAGATTGACAAAATCTTGGATTATCTGCGCTTGAGTTTCAACTCTCTGTTTTAGTTTGGAGATTTTTTCTGAATCTGGTAAATCTTCAGGAATTGGAACAGTGGTTTGGGCTAACAGTGGATGAGCTTGAGCAAGCAATTCTTGTGGAGTGGCATCAATTATCTTGAATCTGCTCTTTTTGTCTAGATTAATTGGAAAATACCAGTCGATGCGATCGAACTAACTGTAGCCTGATTTGGGGACATTGACATTGGGTTGTCAGTAATCACTGTAAACTTTCTTGGGATTTTCGGGCCTTCAGTTGCAGGCATCACTGGCGAAGTTTTTGTGCTTGGTGGCAAGTTTTGGAAAGCAAATCTACCCGCTTTTCTTTCAAGAGCTAATTGTCAATCATTAGTTACAGTTATAGTTCTCGGAAATATTTGTTTCAGACGATCCTGTCAATGTTTGGGTAAGGGGAAGATTTGGAAGGACTTGAGTTGAAGAGCTTGTACCAGTTACACTATTTGCATTTGAAGACAAATTAGTAACACTGGCTTGAGAATTGACACTGAATCTCCCCTTCTTGACTTCAGCAGGTGGTGGCACTTCTGGCTGAGGCTCTGGTTTAGTGGCAGGAGCATTAGGATTGTCAACCACAAATCTACTTTTTCTTGGAAGAGAAGAATCTTGAGAGCCTTTATGCTCAGCTGGTTCTTTAATATCTGGAATTAAAAATATCGTACCACCAAATGAAACCGTTTTTGGTCTGTCCATGGACTCTGTATTTGCAGGATCATGTGTAAGACGATCTTTAATCAAAGTTTCTGCAGACTGGTCTTTCTTTTCTGGATATGGAAGTGATTTTTCACCAGCAGACTTGTCGTCAAAGTCCCATTCGTCTCCGGTCTTTTCGGCAGTTAGCTCTTCCAAATTGATTTGCGACTGAGTTCTATGCTGTCTTTCTGTAATTGGAGTAAGATCTTTTAAAAGGGTTCCGACCAAGTATTGCGGTTTCTTTGCAGTTTTGAAGAACGGATGGGTTAATAGCTTTTCTGCGGTTGGTCTCTTTGTAGGATCTTTTTGGAGACACGAATCAATCATATCTTTAAATGATTTTGAATATTTGTGGACAGTGTTTTCACGATCCAGGGTAGGAGGACTGTTTTGCAAAGTCAACATCAACACTTTCTAATGTTAAAGAAATGTACCATTGGAGGATACTTTGCATAAGGAGCGTGCCCTTTTGCGAGTTCTAGTGCTGTAATACCAAAACTCCAAATATCAGCTTTGAAATCATACCCAGACTGATCCATAACCTCTATCATTAAACAGCAAATCACCTGGTGCCATCCAACAAGGAGTCCCAACAAAAGTTTTTCTGCTAGCGTTTCTGTTTCCATTTTCACTTAGAGATGAAGAAACTCCAAAATCAGCAAGCTGGACTAAACCATCGTTATTCACCAACAAGTTTCCAGCTTTAATATCACGGTGAATCAACCCTTGAGCGTGCAAATACTCCAGCCCTTGTAAAACTTGCTTTAAAATGGTCGCAATCACAGCTTCTTCCATTCCATTCTTGTAAGCAGTCTTCATAATATCTAATCCAGATCCTGCAGACAAAAACGGTGTCACGATGAATAACTTGCTTCCGTTTACAAATGATCCATATACAGGTAATAAATTCGGGTGCTTGGATAGAGTCATAATCTGCAGTTCACGCTACATTAGTATAAAGTACTCGCAATTCATCAATTTGATTACGTTCAAATAAATCCAAATCTATAACTTTGATACTAACTGGCAAGTTTTGTAATTTATAATTTGCTAGGTATACAGTGGCAGATGAGCCTTGTCCTGGTGTTAATATTGCGTACCGATAACTTGTTTTAATTCATAGTCTTCTGGGTTCATTGAAAACCCTTCAGTTGGCACGGTTGTATTTGAAGCTGTTCGTCGCATAGTTCCGTTTAACCTCACTCCAATCCCTCCTAGCTTGGCTTCTATAGCGTCCTTTGCTGTTTCAGCTATTGACTGCCTTCGTTCCATTTTATGTGCGGATTGTAAAGTTCAAAAAATAAAAGGCAGCCACTTTCACGTTTTGCGTAATCATGAATACGAAAAATGCTTGGTGGAAACTAGGACTAGGAAACCATGAAAAATGTTGCCGCTTCTCAATGGCGATGAATGCCGATTGAGTTTCCAGTTTTCTTTTATTATTTGTGGGTATATTCATATCGTGTTCCCTGGCTGACTTGACCGTTGATTTAGCACAAGTAAAAGGACAAAGTCCGGCGGAGCACATTCTTTTAAGAAGCATTTTGAACCAATTTGGGCCCAAGTTTCCATTTCTTTGTTATGAATTGATCCTTAACATTAAAAGATACCTGCATCTCTTTTTATAATACCAACCGATTGATAAGATGCACAGATCTTTATTATTAGAGCAACTCTGCCAATCTGCGACATGCTTCATCCATTTCCTCTTCAGTGGCATAAGAATAAGAAGCCCGAACATACCCAGTGTCCCTCTTGTTTGGAAAGAATTCCTAAATTAAAAATATTTACCACTCCAGGCACAAGCAGTATCTTTGCTTCTCTTGCTTTGTTTGTAATCAAGTCAAAGGAATCATTGATTGGGAGCTTAATCCATACAAACATTCCTGCTTCAGGCACAGTCCATTCCGCCTTTCCTTTCAGATGGGTGTCCAAGCTGTGGAGGAATGCGTCTCTTCTCTTTTCATAAAACTGTGCTACACTTCGAGTATGTTCAAGGAATCCATTTACACCCCATTTGTTTAAAACAGTATGAACCAACAGCTGACTAACACCAGAAGGATGAAGGTTAGTGGCCATTCCATGCAATACAATTCGCTCTACCAATGCAGGAGGTCCAGACACCCATCCTACTCTCATACCTCCAGATAAAATCTTTGACACGGAATCAAATCTTAGTACTCTGCCATCACAATCTAGAGAGAAATAGCTAGGCGTTAAGGGTGTCTTGAATTGCAAATAATAGTATGGATCATCCTAACATTAATTTCAATCACTTCAAGAATGATAAGGTTGAATTTCTGTGCAATTTCGTATACTTTCTTTTTTCTTTCATAAATAGTAGACAAGCCAGTAGGGTTACCAGCAGTCGGGACAGTGTAGAGCACTTTTGGCCGAGTAGCGATATCTGGCCAATTTAAAAGGGCTTCTTCAAGTGCATCGGGTTGAATACCTTGGTTATCAACCGGGATTTCAAGAAACTTTGCTCCCAAAGGTCTTAGGAAAGCTAAAATCCCGACATAAGTAGGTGATTCAATCAAAATCGTGTCACCTGGGTTGATCAATGCCTCCATTGCCTTCGTAATCAAATCTTGACTTCCATTTCCGACGCATATATCATAGGATTGGTAGGGTGGATTGTGTACTTGTTCCTGCAATTGTCTTAGCCAGTCCACTAACTGCGAATCACCTGGAGTAGAGCCATATTGAAGCGCTTTATCCAACACCTTGTCTTTCAATTCAATGGTTTCTCCAGTCTTTAGTTTAACCGATATTGATTCAAAAGGGAAAGTTTGAGTGTTTGGAAGACCACCTCCAAGCGAAATCATTCCTGGAATTGAAAGATATTTCTGCATGGCTCTTATCGCCGAATGCTTGCGTAGTTTGCTGTTCTCTGAAAAGAATTGCGAATAATCCATTACTTGCTTAAAAGTCGAAAATCTTTTCATCTCTTCAGCTAACTGACTCAAATCGCGTGATAATTTTTTATGAACTTGAGGTTTTGAACCTGCTGCGGTCATCAGGTTGATACTGCGGATATAGTACGGAGAGAGACAGCGGTTAACTGCTATACACCAATTCAACCCTTCAAAAGCGAATCTCTGTTTGGCTATCTGTAGGTTCTTAGTAATGCTATTTGGTCACTATTCAACCTATCTGTTAAATGATTCCCAGTAGAGTTTAACGGCGTTCAGAGTTATAAATATTAAATCTAAACACACACATTCGCCATCCTCACAACAGTATTTATCATATTTAAAACATTGATTCCAAGCCACGTATATTTTCACCAGCCACAAAACTGCGCCTCGCGACTTGATTGGCCAAATAATTCTCCGAAACGAGTCTTCAATTCTTTTTTTCCTGCCTTTTTCCCTCACTTTTATAATGGTATGTGCAAACAACAATTCAACCAATGGAACAGGACTAATAATAGGATTCCGCAAAAGCTTCAGCACCAAAGAATGCTCGTGTTACTAAAGTTTTAGGACGTACCGGATCACGGTAATTATATATTTAATTATAGCGGTGGTGTCACTCAAGTCAGAGTTGAAATCATGGAAGAAGGAAACCGTTCAATCATCCGTAACGTTAAAGGCCCAGTCCGTGAAGGAGATATTTTAGTTCTATTGGAATCTGAACGTGAAGCTAGACGCCTTCGTTAAATATGTTTAAATAAACAATTGGAATTTAATACAGGATGGAATTGGATTTGGAAATATTGTCGAAATACAGTGGTGATGGTCAGTAGGAAATATTGGAGAGGCGAACTGATACTGTTTGTACTGAATTCTGTTGCAGCAAATATGAAATGGAATATTTGTGATGTAGGAATTTATCTGTACATTTTTTTCTATTGGTGCACCATCGTTAGTTGCCTTTTATTGTGAGTTGAATCTATTGTTCTTTACGTGAGAGCCTTTCAAGAGGAAAAAAGTCCGATAATTTGAGTTTGAAAATCAGAAAAATAAATGGCGACGCACACCATTCTAGTCACTATATATGAGGGTACACGATGAAATAATGTAGGGAAAAACTTTGTGAAGCGTCCAGACCAAGTGTATATTCAGTGCAGGTTCAACAACGAAATCCTGACAACAGATCCAGTACCACAAACCAAATCACCAATATTTGATACAGAGCTGGCTTGGGATATCGAGCATAAACAGCTCTCCTTCTTGCGGTCACAAAGAGGTACTTTTTCACTCACTCAGCGACTTTGAAATTACAAGTATACTCGATAAACAGTTATTCTCAGCGCGAACTTTTGGGTTACATTATTCTAGATTTACGTGCAGCAAGCGGGCAAGCACCTTATCCAGAGAAATGGTATACCTTGATCAATACCAAAAACGCTTCCCCGTTTAAACCGCAACTTAAACTTTCGTTTGCTGTTTCTAGTGCGAAAACTGCTTTTATACTTGAACCAAAGAGTCCGAATTCAAAAGTTAACAGTCCTTCTATTAGGCCAAAAGTACATTTAACCAGCGAAGGGTACTATCAAGTTGGCCCTTTTGACCAGGAACAGCATACTTATACTCTTTGGATAACAATCGCTTTTGCACAACATTTGCTATTGATCAAGCCAGAACCTAGCCAGATTGATTTCTATTTCTATTATACGCTGCTTGGGGCCGATATTCAAACTGGACGGTTTCAAAAACTCTCTGATCCAAACTTTCCAGCAGAGCGTGTTTCTATTAGATTTAGAGCCTTTCCTTCGGATCTATCTCTGTTATTGGTTCAAATCAACAAGCTTGTTATTTATTTGTGTCAAGGAAGCGTTGTTTTAGGTGTGTGTGAAGTATCTATGCAGACACTCGCCAAAAAGGTTGATCAGGATGATGTAGTATTTGAAGAGAACGTATATCCACTAGTAGGTACCAAGATGGGTGTTGATTTTGGAAGTGATGGAATTGTGCCGGGAATTGGTGTTTCTCTAGCATTGAAAAGAGGGGAATTTGAAGGAGCGGGTATCGTTAGGGAGAGTAATGCATTTGAAAGTGTTCCGCAAACTCCAAAACTACACGTTCCAAAACCTGATATTCCAAAAGATGTTGCACACAACACCGTGATTAATACTGATAAGCCAATTACACCTGTTGATATTGCCCGGGCATCACAGACTAGACAAGTTGTTGAAAAAACTGCAAACGATCAAAATATTCTGCCAGAAGGTCAATCCAACACTACTACCCGTTCTAGTCAACTTTCAAAAACAATTGTAGAAAATCAAATATTGACTGAAGCAAACACAGAAAGCAAAAATCCATTAGAGTCCAGTAGTGCTCCAGTATCACTTCAAAATCCGTTAATTCCAGATTCTGTTCCAAGACCAAATCCTAATCTTTTACAGAGAAATGAAGATGAAGAATTTAAAAGTAGAGCAGTACACAACTATGCAATGACAAGTAATGAGCTTTTTGGAAATACCCTTGGTGAATGGCACCAGTATAGATTTTCGATTGAACTACGGTCTATCAGAGATTTCAAACTGAAATCGGCTCAAGTTTTCCTACAATATACATATGCGCCTTTTGGAAGTTCTAATCCCACTTCAACCCATCCTGTTGTTCAAATTGTGCAAAACGAAGGAGAATTTCTACTTCCTCATTCGTTTTGTGCATTTGAATTTGCAATGCTCCAAGATCAACTAGAAACTGCTCTAGAAACTGTTCCTTTACTTGTAAAGGTATTTCACAAAGATCCACACCAAAAAAATATCTTGTTGGGTGAATGCTCAATAGAGCTGTTCCAGATACTTCATGCCTCTAAAACTGGTAACGGAGCCCATAAATTACAAACATTGGATGTGTTCACGCCGATAATTTCATCTGGGATAGTTTCTGAAAAATACAAGAGCTTTGGGGAACTTCGAACAATATTTTCCTTGGAAGATTTTGGGCAAATAGATATGGACGAATTTGGAGGAAAAACAAAAGACGGTGGTAAAGTTGAATTAGATAAGCGATATGCGCATCAGTCAAACAATGATATTCATTCTACAATTCAATATGAAACTGCAGTAGAGTTGGAATTCTGGAAACACACCGAGCAAGAAAAGTTTTTGCTAGAGCTTGCAGAGAAGGAGCGACAGCTGGAACTCAAGTATGAAAGAGAGTATGAAGCTAGAGAACAAGAACGCGAAGCGATTATGCATGCTAAACTGGTTGAATATAAGGACAAAGTAGCTAAACTTGGAGAATTAACCAATAAGCTGCAAGAAAGAGAAATGCTAATCAAAAAAGCCGAAAGTGACCTGGCGCTACGATCCAAACAGCTTGAAATTGATACTCAAAGGCAACTGGATTCCCAAAAAGATGCCAATAAACGACTGGCTGAATCGTTGGCGCATGCTACGAAACTGTCGCAACAAAAACTGGATGATGCGGAAAAGAGTGCAAAGAATTATGAAAAAGAACGAGATTTATTACGAGCAAGAGTGCTTGAACTCGAAGTTGAAAACGCCAAACTCAAATCTGACAAGAGCAGTACGCTAATGATACAGCAGTTGCAACAAGAAAAAGAACTGCTTGAACAAAGATGTAAGCGCCTTGTTACATCTCGCCATGAATTGAAAAAGAAATACAAGCAAGTAGTACAGCTATATCAAGATGCTAAAACCAAAGTGCTATCTGAAAGCAGTGATACAAAGTCTCAACTTACTCAACTTACAAAGCAAGTTAAAGAGCTGCAAGAAGTCAAAGTAGAATTGCCAAAGGAACCTCAACAAGAAAACAAGGAAAATATAATGGATGATAGTACTAGAGAAGCTATAGAGCGTATCAAAACCGAAAAAGCAATGCTGCTAGAGTCTGGGTTGTACAAAGAAACCGATCCGCTAATCAAAGAATTCAACACCAACCTAACTCTTTTGATGACAAAATAAATCCTTTATTTAATTGATTGGAATCTTTTCATCAATCTCTTCTGGTTGCTTTGGCAAGACCAATTCCAGAACACCGTCATTCAACGTGGCAGTAATCTGTTCTTTTGGTACACTGTAAGGCAAGCTAATAGACTTTGAAAACTTTTGGTCCAACCTTTCACGTATATGATACGTATCGTTATCTTCCAAAACAGTTTTCTCTCCAGACAGGTTGAGCATGTTCCCCTTTACCGAGATGTTAATCTGGTCTTTCTTGAAGCCTGGCACATCCGCATGTACAATATAGTTCTTGCTAGTTTCCTTGAAATCGATTGATGGGTAGGATAGATCTGTTAGGTGGGGAGAGTAGAATAAGAGGTCGTTGTGTGGGAACCGCTTCAAATTCGCGGTAGCTACTCGCTGGAATTCAGGGAATATCTTGTTTATTAATGACATTGGGGTTTAGCTAGTTTGGGGGTATTTATACTTTGTTGTGACTCATTTTCATGCGAAACGGAATTCGAAAAGATTCTAGAACACGTTTCGGAAAACTAGAGTTTCCTAGAGTGTTTCAGTCAGTTGGAAAATGATCGGAATTGGATTCAGAGTGCATTCCAGTTCGAGCTGTCAATAAAAACGTCAATCGCATTTGGATAAATATGAATACAACTCAAATTATTTTTATTTACATCTAATGAGTAATAACTTGGATCGGGATTCGTAAAGTATACTTGTTTCCATCATCAACATTTACGTCTACAGATAGTAAATGCTTGACAGTGAGGTAGTTGCCCTTGACATCAGGGCCAACAAAGTCTTCCAAACGCAGCACTTCCAAAGGCATTGTAACTGTTCCATCTTGATATTCAAAGTCTATTTCAGCCAATTCCACAGAAGCGATTGGTTTTTCTTCTTTTTTGATTACGTTCATTGCTACATCCCAAGAGTGAGGTCTGTGCTTTACCCTGAGAGCAGTCTGTTCAATGATAGAGTAACAAACACTAGTTACTTTGCGAGTGCCAACTACAACTAGTTTTGGGCGGAACGGACTGATCAAGAACTGCGAGTCGTCGTCACTGTGTAGGAGCAGTATTCTAGATCCTTCGATTGAGAAGAGCAAGTTTGAAGGATTAGCAAATATTTGAAAAGTTGAAAGTAGCCTATTCAACACATTAGTAGGGATAATTACATCAAGGCTAGTAGTACAGATATTGATCTTGTTGAAATAGAATTCAACCTTGTATGAGATACTAGCGTTCGTAATTTTCACAGACCTTAAAAAGCCCTCTGGGGAAATAGGCTGCTGAACTCGGATTTCGTTTGTAAACTTTTCTACTTTGAATTCTTGAACTAGAAACACATGATCTTGCGATTTCTTGTTCACGACTGATTCTGTCCCAATTATTTTGAATGAAAAATTGCCAAGTGCATTAGAGGTAATTGTAAAGTTGAAATATGAAGGTTCTTTTGCTATGAGGATTTGCGGTTCGATATTGAGTGTGATTTGCTTATTTCCAGAGATGTATACATGTCTGGAAGCATTTGGTAGCGGCATTGGCATTGGGGAGTGCATATTTGACCAGTAAAATGAAAACGTTTTTCAAAGCGGCCAAATCGGGTCAAATGACGATCACCGCCACAATTAAAAAGGCAGTGCATTGACAACGAATGAAGTCTGTGGGTTCACACACTAATGAAAATAAAACTGATCTTGGACAGCTATAATGCATATCAGGGTTAAGTCAAATTTATTTCTGCATTGCCAACAAAGTGGGCTCTTAATTGGTAATGTTGCAGCGGCATTAATTAGTGATGACCGTTACAGGGAACTGTAATTTGTACTCGTTGCCATCTTCCACCTGAATACTGACCAGCATATAATGACGAATGTTGATGTAATTCCCCGCAACTTGTGGTTCTGCATACTCGTCAAGTCGAATTATTTCCAACGGCATATCAACCATCCCATCATAATATTCACACTCTCGAGGTTTTCTAGCAGTAGTCTTTATAATCTTTTCTTCCTTTTTTACAATATTCATTGACGGCTCCCAGCTGCTCCGCTTGTACCTTACTTTAATCTCTGACTTTTCCAATAATGAATATTTCACGCTGGTAATCTTTTTGGTTCCAACAATAATCAAACGCGGTCTAAAAGGGCTGATTAGAAATTGATTTTCCTTGTCAGAATGTAACAATAGAATCCTGGATCCTTCAATTGAAAAAAGTAGTTTGGAAGAATCTACAAATTTTCTTATGTGATCATGAACCAGATTCCTAGGAATAATTACATTTAGTTTTGTAGCACAGACATTGATCTTGTTGTAGTAAAACTCGACTCTGTATTTAATACTGCCTTTTGTCAATTTCACCGGCCACAACAACTTTTCACTATTGATCAGATATTTGTATTCCACCGGTTGATTTGTTATATTATAGCTTGTTGTATACCGCTGTTTGAGAAATAAATGATCTTCAGCTTTCCCGTTCATCACAGTCTCTATTCCAATTATCTTGAAAGATAAATTACAGTTGGTATTTGAAGTACAGGTAAAATTAAAGTATGTGAGAGTATCACTGTTGACAGTTATGTTTGGGTTGATTTGCAAAGATATTACATTACTTCCGTTATAGTAAGCGTGTCTTTTGTTTGTCCAACAGTTCATGAAAACGTTTTTTTCAAGGTTGAATCTCGATTGGATAGAATTTGATATCAGCCTAAAATTTTGTGGATAATATTTATTTGGATATTACTTGAACAGGAGTGTGTAAACTATATTTATGGCCATCAACAACATGTACATTTACTACTAGCGAATGGCGGATGCTGATATAATTGCCTTTGACATCTGGCTCGACGAACCCTTCAAGTTGCAGGATTTCCAAAGGTACACAAACAGTTCCTTCCTTTATGTCAAACTCCTCTGGAAGCAGATCAATTTCAAGAAGCTTTCGCTCATCCTTTTTTACAACATTCATTGCGGGATCCCAACTGTGTGGTCGGTACCTTACCTTGAACCCAGTTTCCTCAACCAACGAAAAACTTATTTTTGTGATTTTCTGACTGCCAACAATAACCAGCTTTGGCCGGAATGGGCTGATTAGAAACTGGATATCTTCTTCAGAGTGGATAAACAAAATCCTTGATCCTTCAACAGAAAACAACAAGTTTGATGGATTGGCGAATAGTTGGTGGTTCATTAACAAATTGTGTTTGAAAACTGAAGGCGTGATTACAGCCAGTTTTGCAGTACATATATTGATCTTATTAAAGTAGAATTCCACCTTGTATTTGATGCTGGCATTCTTTAGTTTTACCGAGCACAACAATCCCTCTGGTGAAATCAATTGCCTTAGTTGCTGGTTATTCTCCACTAGATTGATCTTGTATTTCCTATCCAGAAACATGTGTTTTTCAGCTTTCTTGTTGATTACCGTTTCAGTCCCTATTAATCTGAATGAAAATGAACCACAAGTATTGGAATTGATCTGAAATTCAAAGAAAGCGGGCTCTTTTCTTGAAAATACAATTTCTGGTACTATGTTTACACTAATTTGAGTTTCACCAGATAAATATACATGTCTTGAATTTTTGAATAGAGTCATTTCAGTTCATTTTGGTGATTGGATCCTCCCTTATATTTGTAAGTAAAGGATGTGTACCACCAATATTGTGTGTGAGTCATAGCCACCTTTCTTGGTAAACTCAAGCCAAATTATCCGAGAAGGAAAATAAGGAGAAATTATTCCATTTATTGTATAAATAATGCAGAATCTACATTGGCACAGGCGGTTGTTACAGTAGCTATATTTTTAGTTACTTGCTTGGTGTGAATTGCAAGTTTAGCCTGGTCGCCAGTAATCTTTGCTTCATTCAACAGGCATTCGTTCTTTAGCACTTTGTTTCTGGCTTTTTGACATTGGATGGCAGCCTTGGCTTTAGGATCAGTAGCCGCTGCGATGGCTGGGTTGAATAGCTGAAGCTCAGCAGATTCACCAAGCTCGCCCTTTTGAGAGAGTGTTTTTGGGTCGGAACCAGGTGGACACACTTTGTCTGCATTCGCAAGAGCAGCTTTACCATCACCTGGAAGAGTAGAAATGTCGATTGCAGCAAAGCCAGCAGGTGCAGATGGGGCAGCAGCAAGAGCAATAGATACCAATAATACAAACTTCATTTTGATTTTTTACATTCAAACCAGTGTATTTATATTGGGTTCACTGCGCCAGGCTTATCATCTAATGGGCGTTGTTTCATCAGTAGTACACGGTGCACCAATTCAAATTTGATGCTTCAAAGAACTTAACTTATAGTATGGTTGGTGTGCCGTAGTATTAACTCGTGAGTGATTTTTGGTGTAACACTGGGGCTATTTCTAATATAAAGACTTTCCAGGAATGTAGGGAAATTTATGGGGACCACAGGCTCTACCATAAGTACACCATGCTTTGGAATGGGATGGCTCATTGTAAAGAACAGCGCTGATGACTTGATCAAGATTGTAAACTGTAAAAGCCCGTTGATACAAACCGGATTGCTGATTTATCAAATAAGCAGATGCAGTACCTTCTCGACTATAAGTCAGCATATTTGCTTTGAAAAATAAACAATTAAAAAATCAGCATATGCACTTTTATTTGGAAGCATTACAAATTTATTGTGAAGCAAGTAAACGTTCACGGCGACGGTCACGTTCTTCAGAGATAGAGAGTTTGACACCCTTTCCTTTTGGAAGAGAGATTAATGGCTTGTTGCCTTGTCCAATAACAAAGACGTTTCCGATACGGGTAGCAAAGGTGTGGCCAAGAGCATCTTTAATGTGAACAATTTCGAAACCACCTTGGTGCTTTTCACGGTGAGTGATGACACCAATACGTCCCATGTTGTTACCACCGGTAACATAAGCTACGTTTCCGTTATCGAATTTAACGAATTCGGTGATCTTTCCAGTTTCAATATCAATCTTGACAGTGTCGTTGACTTTGATTGCTGGATCTGGATAACGGATGGTTCTTCCATCGTGAGTAACAGCGTATGGAATAGCTTTTTGTCCGAGTTTGACTTGCTTGACTTTGCAAAGTTTGTATTTGGCTTCTTCTTCAGTAATACGGTGAATTGCAAATCTTCCCTTAACGTCGTAAATCAAACGGAAGTTTTCTCCAGTCTTTTCGATTGAAATAACATCTACAATTAACTAGTAATTACCCATGAATCCAGCTGGGTAAGTGATATCAGTGCGAACCTTTCCGTCGACTTTAATCAAACGTTGCATAACGATAGCTTTAGTTTCCTTGTTGGTGAGTGCATAACGAAGACGGTTACGGATGAAAACAATCAATGGAAGACATTCACGGGTCTTGTGTGGACCAGCAGATGGCTTTGGTGCCCAAGTACCAGTGAGTTTGTCCAACATCCAGTGCTTTGGAGCATTTAAACGCTTCATGTGCTTCTTTGGTCCTCTTGCCTACTGTTATTGAATGACTTACCATTTTTAAAAAAGTAAAGAACTCACTTGCTCCTTTTCTTTTTCTGAAAAAATTCAACTAAAAATTCCGATGGAAAACAGCCAATCAAATTCTTGCTTTCCACACCTCTGTTTCATTGGTTCAAAAAAATTCCCCGAAAGATGTTCATTCTAATGTTTAAGCTATTCGCGAATGCCTACTGATTGCCCTGGAGGTTGGTTCAATAGTCCTCTAGGATTCCAATTATTATGAGTTACTCGGACCTTTAATTACCGGTCCATGAGATAGCATGGGGGCTTGTCTGAGCTCCTATATCGCGAAACTATTTACAATCCGCTACAGAAATCTTTAAGCGCTTAGAGTAGCATGGCAGAAGCTCACTGTTCCATCTTGAAAATTTTCACTTGTCATCAGAAACAAATGCAAATAAAAATATTTCGCCAATTCACCAGACAGCTAAAGACTGAAATTTCAAAGATTAAAAAAGGAAACATTATCAAGCACAATGACAGGCTCTACCTCGTCATGGCAGCACAGGCACGATCCCAAGGAAGAGGAGGTGCGATTCACAAATTGGATTTAAAAGACTTGAATTCAAGCTCTAAAATTACTGAGCGATTCAATGCGAATGCAAATTTGGAAACTGTTGAACTGGAACAAAAGCGATTGAACTATTTGTATACTGACGAGCAAATTATTCTGGTAGATGAAGATTACAAAGAGTACCAAGTGCCAATAGACTTGCTTGATGGTAATTTATACTCACTGTAGCCAAAGTATTGCCGTTCCTTAATAGCGAAATGGAATTCAAAGTGGATTTCCATGAAGACAAGGTAGTTGGATTAAAGATTCCAGACAAGACTGTAGCCAAAGTAGTAAGTAGTGGCGTAGTAAAGAATTCTACTGGTGAATCTTCAAAAGCTCAAAAGATGGCTGAATTGGAAAATGGAGTTAAAATCAGCGTTCCAGAATTTGTAAAAGATGGTGATGAAATTGTAATTGACTTGAATGAAATTTCCTATCTATCCAGAAAATAAATCTATTTAAACTTCTTTACGCGCAAATGAACCAATCATTTAGGGATCAGATTGTACAATTATTTCCGAGGACAGTTATATTGACATTCAAGATCTGATCATCGATTGTCTGAACCATTACTGAAAACCAACTTTTTCACCCACCATCCTACAATTACCAACCAATTTAAGGAGTATTCTCTTTTACTAATAGGTGTGTAAATTTAAACCTATAAACTACAAAGAAACCCCCAATTAACTGCTGTAAACAAAAGATGAATTTAAATATTATTTTTATTGACAATTCTTAACCCTACTGTAATTAAAAACAAATTACCCCGTCATCCAGTAAACTGGTTTGGAAACAAAGCGAAGGCGAAAGTGAAAGATTTACCGCCCGTAGTTGAATTTGTACTGGCTTTGGTTTGATTGCTATTCTCTTTAGTTTAGGTCTGATATTTCTAAGTGTCCTGAATGTTCTCAACATTTTTTCAAAAAAATTCAAAGTCAATGTGATCTTGAAAATATCAATGTAATATTGGAATGCTTTATTGTTCTACGGCAGATGCGAATGTATGTCGAGTGTTTGCTTCATGAATTAGACAATTCTTTGTAAACCGCCTTTATTGATACCTTTTTAGTGGAATATTGGAATCCCATCTTCATCAAACTCCTGCTTCGCCCCATGAAATAGTTTGTTCTTGCATGGCCCAGAAGAATAATGAAGCAATGGATCAGCCCCAGCTAACTCATCCCCACACAAAAAACAAAAGTGACAGTTGCAAGTACAAATCATATGGTTACACCCGCTCTGTTTTTCAATCCAACTACTACAACGTGGACATTTCTGAGAGTTTTGATGCAAGTACTCTTCAGTTAGCACTCCGCTATGGTACCGCTCAACCATACTTTGCAAGTTTTCCTTGCCAAATTGTAATTCAAATGGTTCTTTATCTTCTGCATTCATGTATTCTATAATTATTTGGTCTTGTTTTTTCATTTGACATGCTTGAGAGTAGCCGTGCCAGGTCTGATTGCAGTAAAAACAGAAACAGTAATCGCAAGCTTTACAGATTACAAGTTTCTTTTCTCCATCCAGAGTGCATGGATACTGGCATAATGGTCGAGGGCAGTAGGTAACATCTTTTCTGTCCTGCAAAGAGTGTTTGTAAAAAAGCAGGTAGTACCTATCCAATTCCTTTTCTGTAAGCAGCTTTTGCAAATCAGAATAGGGAATGTGGTGAAGTCCCTTGTTGATTGGATTTTTCAGGGATTCCTTCTTACATTCTTGATCTGGACAACAAACCAGAGAGACTTGTCCTTGCTCTACCAAATACTTGAAGAAAGAAGTTATGCAATCCGTGCAGAATACATGCTTGCATAATTGGAACTGAAAGCATTTGGTACCACTCTTGGACTCCATACAGATACCGCAGGTATGTTTCTTGCCTTCAAATACAGCTTTTGATTTTTCATTATTGAATTCAAGTAATCTATCAAATATCTTGTAATTAATGTTTGGAATTTCAAGCACTGTCGATTTTGAATTTGGAATAGGCTGTTGGTTACTTTCAGGCGACTGTAGAAGACAAGACGAAGCCGCATCCTTTTCTAGTCGATTGGAATCGGTATCCAAGGTTAAATTCTGCATCTTGTCCAAGACATTCCCGAATGAATCCAAATCGACCTTCTTCAGCCAATTAAAGTGTGTAAAAAAGTCATGCTGTAGAAAGTCAATAATTTGAAACAATACTACTGTTCGTTGCTCATCCCACCAAGAGTAGAACAAGTCATAAAGCGGTTTGAAATCTGTTATCCAACAACACTCCATTTCCAGCTGTAAATATTCGGATTCTGGATACTCGGTATTATATTTGAAATGAAGCCGGATATCGGGAAGGTAATTGATGCTGTATATTTGATTTTCAATTCTTAAATTTGTTGAAAATTCGATAGGAATTGAAAGGGTATTATCGTCTAGGAACAAATCTTCGTATATTCCCTTTGGTTAATTTTGATTACTTTTAGCGCTATAATTTCTTGCTTTTGTTCATCATTCATAAAGATTTTCCATCAAAGCAAGGAAATATAAGGTACTCACGTGATATTAGTCATTCGATGATTTGCTTTTGACTCGAGCTGGTTCATCACTTACTAGGAGAAAGACAATGAAATTTTACCGAGCTTCTTTATGGCTGATGGTAGATTACCTGCATCTCAAAATATTCTAAAACTTTAAAGATGTATCTAACAAATGATGAAAATCATTAAATCTGGTGCTTTACCATTGAGCCTATATTTCAAAGAAAGCGTTCAAGGCACCGATTGCTTTTTCTAGTTGCAGCCTTCACAACTGATCCTTTGGTTGCAGCACCTGCGGGATTTCAATTGAGCCCATCTGATGAATGATAGCGTTAGTTCTTGTAAATAGACGTATAACTTGTTGAATGATACCGGTGGAATGTAGTCTCACACAATCGTTGGTGAATGTTACTAACGCAAAAGGCACTAAAGCAAAGGGAAAAAGAATTCAGTTGACGGTACACAAGCTTCCATCAATGCAAACAAGGTTTGTCCAGTTGGTACAAATGAAAAAACCTTGGCTCAAGATGGTTCTTTGGCAAATGCAACAGAGGAAAGCTTTTTTAATCCAGCTATTAAATCAGCAACTGATCCCAAAGTAAAAGCTGCCATTCAATGTCAAAAGAATCGAAACAAGGTATTAAAGAACACTTGTTTCTTGAACTCTGCTAAAGCAAAAGGGGATCAACCAAACATTGATAAGCATTCCAACCAGCTGCTCAAAAATAAGGCTGACGCTACATCCAGCTGCACTAATGTTGATGCCAATCTATTTATATAATAAATATTCATTGTATATCTAAAACTTTTTGTTGTAGTCTTGTCAATCCACGAAAATGTCTTTGGATTAATATGAAATGAGATCATCTCAAAGATATCGGCCAGTTTCCGGTATGACAGTATTTCTAGGCTACACTCAATGATTCCACGCACTAATTACATGATAAACAAAGTAAAAACGGCTTTTTTAAATTATTTTTGTAAATAAATCCTGACCGGTTGAATTATCGTCTCCAAGATATTCGCCTTGAAGTTGCGTTATACTTTTAGCGGATATTGCCAGCGTAGCCATACGCCTTTTTCCAGTTGCTTAGTAAGCAATAATGAGTCTGTAATCACGTGACAAAAGATCATCATTATCATAAAACAGGGAATTTTCACTGAAAAAAATAAATATGCCTCCAAATTTCCGCTCAAAGACTTTAAAACCATTCAACTCTGGTGATATCAAAGTATTATTACTGGAAGGTCTAAATGCAACTGGTGTCAACATCCTCCGCAACGCTGGCTATCAAGTAGAAACACACCCTAAAGCGCTCGACGTTGAAACCTTGAAGGAAAAAATCAAGGACGTTCATGCGATTGGTATCCGTTCAAAGACCCAGTTAACCAAAGAAATATTGCAACATGCCGAAAAGTTGCGTGTTATTGGTTGTTTCTGTATTGGTACAAACCAAGTCGATTTGCAATTCGCAGCTTCAAAAGGTATTTCGGTATTCAATTCTCCTTTCAGTAACAGCAGAAGTGTAGCTGAAATGGTTATTGCTCAAATTATTGCCTTGTCCAGACAGATGGGTGATCGTAATACCGAGTTACACAACGGCATCTGGAACAAAGTCTCCTCCAACTGTCATGAAATCAGGGGAAAGAGCTTGGGAATTGTGGGATATGGGCACATTGGATCTCAGTTATCTGTCCTTGCAGATTCATTTGGTATGAAAATCTTCTTTTTCGATATTCTACAAACTATGCCTCTAGGATCAGCAGTTCCTGTGCCATCTTTGGAAGAACTGCTCTCCAAATGTGATTTCATTTCTCTGCACGTTCCAGAAACCCCGGAAACTAAAAATATGATTGGAAAAAGAGAATTTGATTTGATGAAGAAGGGAGCTGTTTTCATCAATGCTTCAAGAGGGACTGTTGTTGATATTCCATCACTAAAGCAAGCCCTAGTTAGTGGACACTTGGCTGGTGCTGCTGTTGATGTATTCCCAGTTGAGCCATTCAAAAATGGTCCAGGATTTGAATCAGATTTGATTGGATGTCCAAATACAATCTTGACCCCTCATATTGGTAGCTCATTTTAATGTAGGTGGTTCTACTGAAGAGGCACAATCATCTATTGGTATCGAAGTTGGATCTGCCCTTGTAAAATACATCAACACCGGCTCTACTCTAGGCTCTGTCAATTTCCCAGAAGTAGATATTAGATCACCAAGTGCAGATTCATTGACTATTCGTGTAATCAATATCCATCAAAACGTTCCTGGTGTATTGAAGCAGATCAACAAGGTATTGAGTGATTACAACATTGAAAAACAGATTTGTGATTCCAAAGATGCAGTTGCATACTTTATGGCTGACGTTACAGTAGAAAAGGAAGAAGACTTTGCTTCAATCCATAACGCTCTCAACAACATGCCAGGTAATTATAAACTAATGCAGAAAACATTCAAACTAGAGTCTTGTACTAGTTTAATAAATCTATTATTTTTATTCCGTGTTTTAGATTGTGTTTTGGAAAGTTGCCCAAATTATCTCATCCAGGTATCTAATGTAACTCTAGGGAAAGAGGGTCTAAAGTCAACCAAATGGTTTAAAGACCTTTAATCAGCCCGATAGCACCAATCAACAAAAGATTTACCAACAAATCCTCATTGTCAATTTTCCATTCAACATCCACGTCAAATTTCTTGCCATGTCAAAAAAAAAGAAAGACTCGATCCTGCCAAAGGTTCTGCCGATGCCATCTAAATGGCCCGGCAAGATATCTAACGAAGACTTGTTTAAAGAATTCGCAAAGTCCATCAGAAAAGAAATCAATGAAAAGAACGAGCATCCACTAATAACTCTACGTATTCAACAAGTAGGATTCATTCACCATGATTTCATAGTAACATTATCCAAGAATGCAACTATATTTCACCTTCAAAATGAGATTTGTCGGATTCAACATGGAAACTCAGTCTTGCCATCAGATATTTTGATTTTCAAGCATAGAGTGCAGACACCAAGTGAAAACCTGAAATCAATGGTACAAGACGAATATTCAATTGGTATTTCCAAAGATTCAATATGTACAGATTCTACCCAATCCCTGGTACACTACTTTCCCCAAATCCAGAAACTTGCTCATTTGCCGCAACCCACTCAATTTCTACACTCTCTCTATAAATCCAATATCCCAAAATTTACAAAAAAGTACGTGTTTGATGTAAAGCTACCCAAAATTGAAATCACAAAGCAACAAGATTACAGCTGCCCCCATTTCCTAGTCTACTATGACATTCATGCCTACATTAAACTGGACATGTTTACCTTCTCAATCAGGGGCGACATGCTAGACAAAAAGTTTCTAAAGAGCACTTGCCAGAAAAAACCGAAAAGGGAAACGTTTGATATCCGGTTTCCATTGATACAGCCAAATAATAAATTCAAGGATTAATTACAACCATGTGTTTTGAATTTCCAACTAATTGGATAAAAATTTGTATTAAGGTTAGCAAAGTTTACTGTCACGTGGATTGCATAAATACAAGTAAAAATAAAAAAAATCATGGCCAGCTTTGTCGGTACAATTGAAACAGTTCGAGATGTAGTCTTGGTACTAGAAGCAATAGATAGAGGTATTCTCCAGCTTGTACACAAGAGAATAGAAAGAGATAAAGTAATGGCTGGTAATGTGTATGTGTACAAATCCAACAGTGGGATTATTAGATGGACGGACGGGTTGAAATGGTCGCCTTCACGGATATACAATATCTACCTGGTATACAGACACCAAGAATCCAACTTGAAGAAAAAAACCGTTTCTGTATCTTACAAAGGTACGATTTGGCACATGGTGATTTACTTTGATGACAATGCACTTGCTACTCCGTCAGACTTGTTTGACTTTTCAGTTGACAGGTACAAGATAATTCCGATACTAAAGAAAAAGAAAAAATGCATAGAGGCTGTAACTTCGTTTGACTGTGATTCACTGGAAGTGAATTTTTCGCAGATTCATTTACCAGCGATTACAGGGTTGCTCACCTCCTTCCCAGGCTCGTATTTAGGTTGATTGTTTATTAAAACTTGAACTTCTTTTTCGGTTCTTCTTTTTTCTGTCTTTTGTAAGCCTGTTTTTCAGCGTGTTCATTGACCATGTCGCTTAGATCTTCCCTTTGCTGTTGCTGCGGTTTACTGCTTTCATATTTACGTTTAAGGGTTTCCTGGTCAATGTTTTCCAACTCTTCAGGGTTCAGCGATACGTCAACTTGCTTGTTTGCCAAACCAAGCTTATCTTTAATTTGATATGTGTGCGTGGAAGCCATAAATCCAGATGTAGTTTTCTCTGATGTAGAAAGTACGGTATAAAGCGGTTTCTGTTCCTTCTTTTCTGTGATTGGAATTTCCTTTTTCATCTCTACAAAATCCGGTGTTTCTATACCACTAGGTACCGCAGAAGCTATACCAGACGGAGTTTCCAGACCTGAAACGCTTTCTATATTAAAAAGAGTTACCTTGTTCTTCCTCTTCTTCTTCCTCTTCCTCTTCTTCCTCGTCTTCTTCCTCTTCCACTTCGGTATCCAATTCTCCCCATAGTTTACTTTCGACTTCAGCCACAAACTCGCTAGATACTTGTGGTTTATGGGTACCAAACACATCACCGTACAATGGTCTATTGAACTCATCACATGGAGGTTTTCCCTACATTAATTATAAGATACCCAGCCACCAGGATGGAACCCCCACTGAGCACCTTCTGGTATTGGTGCATTCAAACCAGGAATTTTCAATTGTGGATAAGAAGGAGGAGGTCCATATCTTTGCATATTAATCAACCACGGTGGAGGAGCCAAATGTGGGATATTTAAAGCAATTTTCAACTCTTCAGACAAGACACCAGGCTTTCTCATTCTTAGTCTGGTTTCAAACTCCTTTCCTTCAAAGTATATATCACCATGCTGAGAAAACAAGGGCTTGGTTTGGTATCTAAAGAATGCGTCATGTAACTTTTGATAATCAATGTCAAGTCTTCCCAGTTTTGGATTATGTCGTTCTCTAGCTTTGCCTTGCAAGGAGTGAGGCCCTTGTCCGCTTTGACGAAGTTGCATAATACCAGTTGCCTTGATATACTCTGGCAATTCAAACGGAGGTTTTTCGATACCTCTTTTACCTATATTAAAAAAGAGTACCTTGTAAATATTTCCTTTTTTGAGACCAATGTGATGGAACTGGAACAGTATTTCTGGTGGATTTTAGTTGAACAAGAAGAAGCGGATCAGAAGAAGTAACATCTACCCAATCAACAACTTCCGGTTTCTTTACTGCTTGTTTAAGCTGCGCTACAGTCATTCTGTTTAGTTTCTTTAGTTTCTTTTTCGTTTGTCTGATTTCCTCCTTGTCTACAAATTCATTATCTTCCTCCTCCTCTTGCTCTTGATCGTCATCCTCCTTTTCGTATCTTCTGGTCGATAAAGAATTGAATTTTTGAAAAACTTCAGAAAATTCTTCAAACGTACCCGCTACGTTCAGAGTCTCTGGAACAATTTCAATTTCAGCATTTACAGTCTCTTCCGGTTCGTTATTCTCTGTCTGTCCAACTTTCTTCTCTGGTTTATCGCCCTTCTTTTTCTTTGATCTCTTCTTTTTCGATTGTGGTAACAGCTCTGGATTTGTTTGCTTCAAGTACCGCACAATTCTATCCTTGACTGCAGATCGAGGTCCGACTGGATCCAAGCCCAATTCTTTTGCGTAATCCTGTAATTCCTGGTCTTTTATTGTATTGAGATCTGGAAATGCCATTTGTAAAAAATGTAAAAAAAAGTAAAAATCTACTGCTAGCCCAGCAGCAGAGTAATCCATCAGTAGCTAGCCTGTAGGCCAGTAGAACTTCTTGACAGTACTGCGAATGTTTTTACATGAACCCGCCCGCACTGACAGATACTCTCACAATATTAAAGATAATTATCCGCCTTATACTCAAATATATTATCCGTGTGTCGAGTGTGTTGATTACTCATCCAAAGGTCGCGCTTTTTTTACCAATGGGAAAAGCAAGTTCAAAGCTATCACCAGAAACGGTTCAAGACCTATCCAAAAAAACCCGCTTCACTGAAAAAGGTACTCTAATACTTACAAGAACTTCAGCAATGGTACCGCGGCTTCATGAGAGACTGTCCAAAAGGATACATTTCAAAACAAGAATTTTCAGCGATTTACAAAAACTATTTTCCGTTTGGTGATTCTACAAAGTACGCTTCAATGATATTTCAACTGATTGATATCGACCAGAATAATGAAATTGATTTTGAAGAGTTTATACAAGCGCTGAATGTTAGTGCGAAAGGAACGGTGGAAGAACGGCTGGAAGTATCTTTTAAATTGTTTGATTTGGATGAAGATGATAGGATATCCCCCGCGGAAATGCTAGCTGTCGTAGATTCGATTTATAGGATGGTTGGGTAACTAATGCTAATGTAGACCTACTCAAGTGCTAAGTGAAGATGAAGATACTCCAAACAAGCGAGTAGAAAAAGTATTCAGATTGATGGATAAGGATCATGACGGATTCCTGAGCAAACAGGAATTCCTAGATGGCGCCAGGAATGACCCGATGATTATGAATTCCCTTAATTTGTATGCGGGAATGGTCTAGCGCACTATTTCTAATAATATAATAATAATACCTTTAGACTTGAGTCTTTATCTAATAGTAAACAAGGTATCTACCAAGTCAAAGTAGGCTAGGTATTGAATATATTAAAACTTTTTACTCAATAGGTATTGATCAAGGTCATGCCAAAACGAATGTATAACTTTTACATCCAAGTATCGCCTAGTCCGATTGATCTTGTTAGTAAAGAATTACATCTAGTATCTTGACATTCCATTGCGAAAGACTTCCGCTTGGTGGTTCATCTTGGAATTTAAGGGAGAACCCTAGTACTCTGGAGAATATATCAACTGGCTTGTCCCATTTCCACCCTTTGAATTGCCATTCTTGCCCACAAGTGAATACGGCTACCACTCGGTTCCAGTCTTTATCTTTCATTGTATCAATAGAGTCGAGAACAAGGAATTTAGAGATGGCATGCTTCTTTGGGTCCCTAGTAATGGTCAGTTGCATTGGCTTCTTTTCTCCTTTTTGTCTAATTTCTTCAGAAGAAATAAATCTGTATTAATTTAGGTTACTTTTGGTCAATGAGGAATTGCTGTGCATTGTATAATGTCAAAAGAGATTGGGAAGCTGCTGGAACAATAATAATTGGGACGATTTCTACGTTATTTGGATATTACTCTTCTTTTCTACTGGTTTCTGTGGTTTTACGTCTTTCTTGTCTTTGCCAGACATGAATGAATGGAATGCAGGCTTTTCAACGTTGGCAAAGTTCTTGTTGCCTTTGATACACAAGATGCTGCTGTTTGTATTCTGTATTAATGATATTTACAATTGTCCTCTGGTAGGTTTTGATTTTCTTTACTACTTGGTGGTCCTGATATTAGCGACGCTTACTTGCAGCATTTCTTCTGTTACTAATTCGCGTTTCTTGTTCAAATCAAATCCAAATATCTGTACTTCCTGGTTTGTTTTTTCTCGTTAGTGAATTGATACCATCTTGAACTATCGCTTTCTTGACATGCACACTTTCGTTTGTCTGGCCAGTTAGGAAATCCAGTAAATCCCTCCTATCCAAAAACGATACACTCTCCTTGCTTTTGCCCGCACACAGCTGCAAATAGGTTGGATGATCCAGCTGTCTGTTCAAATAGAAAAATAAAACCGTCCATGAATCGTATTGGTTATATCCTGACGGATCAGAAAGTTTTTGTTGCGGTGTATTTTCAAACGAAATCAGCGTCGCAAGTAGAACGTCATCTGTTTTCTGATTCTGATCTATCCAGAGTTGAAATGGCTTTGAATTTACAACTGAATTTCTCAGGTCTCTCACAAACTGAAATTTGGACATTAGATTTGCAAGTAGAAAAAATTATTCTCTCCAATTCATATTCGATTGATACTTATCACGGAGCTTAGAGTAGCTTCACATTAATTGAGATAATTCGGTAATCTGCATCTTGAATGGTTTTTGGGTAGAAATCAGCCCACCGATATAGCCGGATTAATGTGCATGAAACCTTCCGCAAGTCGTATGCGAAGGATATTTTAACCAAGTGCTTTTGCCAGGCACTTGTTTCTTTCATCCCCTTTCTTTGGTTTCATCCCACTGATTTCGCCACCAGAAAAAAAGTAGCAAATAGTTTTTCCCCAGATAATGAGTGATAAGGAGCAGGATAGAAAGCAGGCAATGTACCAGCAAAATTCAAGGACGTCATCCTCTCTTTCTACCTTCTATCAGCAACCCACCATGTCGCAATCGTCTCCAGCAATCAGTACACTTTCTAAAAAAACCTCGAAATTTTTTGGAATGTTTCAAAATGAGGATAAGGAAAAGAGCTTATTTAAATCGTTAAAGAAGCGCTCCTTCTTCTTTGGGAAACGGAAAGAAAGCAGTGAGCCTGTAAGTGTGATTTAATCCTAGGATATCCGGGCATTGGATTTCCAGCAGTCTTCAAAAGTAGCAGAAATTAGAAACTGGGACTCTTTAACGTTGGATGAAATTGCCAAAGACGTGCGCTCTAGTATTGATGAAAGGACCTACCCAAGGGATATTTATGCCAACAGAACTGGCAGCTTAGATATATCAAGAATGTCTACCCAAACATTCGATTCAAAAGAGTCTACTATTGAAAACTTGAAAAAAGAAGCATCAGATCCTGCATTGCAGATTCCAGTTAGGAGCACACTAGACCCGAAATACAGCACACTTAGCGAAGGAGTGAAAGAAGAGACTGCCGAAACAGCAACAAGTCCATTCTCTTTAAAGAGCCCAACAACCTCTGCACCAAGTTTATCTAGAAGGGCTGCTGCCAAAAAGAAGAACGTTCGCCCAGAAAGCTTTACAAGCGGGCAGAAAGCAGAGCATTTCTTGCCGCCAAAGATTGAAATTAGTGGATTTGACATTGATTTATTAAAGGACTTGCAGTTACATACTGTCCATGATAAAACTGGGCCAAGCAATACACAGCCAGATGAACCAAAGATTCAAAAATCTCCGGTTTTGAAAAGAATGCATACCACTCCTGCAAGAGCAAGTGTTTCGTTTTCATCTGAATTTGATGTTGATATATCCAAAGATCTAAAAAGACACCCTTCTTTGGAAAGAAAATCGGACGGCCTTGCTGTGTCTCCATCTAGAAATTCATTACCGAGATTCCTCACGTTAGATTCATTTGAAAATCCTGTTGATCCACACGAAGACCTGTTTGACATGAAAAAGTGGCTACTGACTACTGACCAGAAGGACGAAGAGGAAGTTATTCCTGTTCCAAGTTTAACAAGAAGAAAGTCTGCAAGTAGACCAACGAAATTTAGCGACTCTCATGTTAATATTACCCCAACTTCTGAAAATCTTCCTGATATCGCAGAAAAAGAAGACATTCCAAACATTGAGTTTGAATTTCCAGATATACAACAAAAGAAATTAGCGGTTCCTACTGAATTAAAGACTATCAAAACTGTTGGAAAAGTAGATGCAGCAGAAATTTCTGGACCTGTAGAAGAAACTATACCAGTAATGAGTGAAAGCTATGACGGTGCATCCCAGAATATTGATTTGACTTTGCGCGAATTTAACAAGGAACGATTTTCCCTACCTACTTCACAAGAACCTCCTGTCCAATGGGCCCAAATCCCACAGAAACAGCCAAAAAGTCCATGGTCTTGGATTACAAAATTCATCCCAAAACTAAAGCCCAAAATCATTGAATCTGAATCTGAATGGAATCCATACCCAGATTGGTCACATCTTCCAAACAATAGATTGGACCCAGAAAAAGAAAAGTTTGTCTATTCTCTTTCCCACATCAAGCTTGCTCAAATTGGAAGGCCTTTATTACAGCAAGTCCAAATCTCCAACTTAATGTTATATATCCTGTCAGTTCATTCTGATGTAACTATACGTGGTAGAGGACCAAGACGTAGCCGTCGCAAACAAAAAAGAAGAAAGCCGATCCAGCCATTAATTGATTTTGGAGAAAAGAAAAAGAAACCTGTAAAAAATGCAGATAGTGATTCTAGCGAAAGCTCGAGCGATGAAGAAGACGATGATGATGAACCAAGAAAGCCTGTTAAACACGTAGTTCCTGGGCGTCATATTGAATCAGAGGAGGACGATAGTGATGAGGAAGATGATGTACCATTGGGAATGTTGCAAGTGAAAAAAGAATAAAAATATCATAGTTGTTTAAAGTATTTCAATCTTGTATCACTCAAGGTAGCCTGTTTTACGGTCAATCTTTCTGCGTGACAGGTTGAAAAAATTTTTACCGCGATGAAAGACAAAGAGGTTCAATTACACAAAGTAGCGACTGCTGGTGGTTTAGGGGGAACCCTAGCCGACGCCCTTCTCCATGGGTGACTATTTATTAACTTGCAGCATGGACACTCTGAAAACAAGGATGCAGGGACAGCTCACATCCAAATCAACCAAATATACAGGAATATACCCTTCGCTAACGCTATTATTTAAAGAGGAAGGAATAAGAGGATTTTTTGGCGGGTTTACTGCGTCACTGATTGGCTCTTGCTTCTCGACAACGGTGTATTTTGGATTGTACGAAACATTCAAAAGGGATTTTATCAAGAAAGGATTGAACCAAGAAGTATCGTTCTTTGTAGCTGGAGGATTAGCGGATACGGTTGCATCAGTATTTTACGTGCCGTCAGAAGTGCTAAAGACCAGATTGCAGTTGCAGGGGCGGTACAACAACCCACACAGCTTATCGGCTCATAACTACAGGAATACATATGATGCTTTTATGAGTGTAAGCTGTTATTAACAAGATATACACCAAAAGAGGTTTGCCAGGGCTGTACTATGGATGGGGAGCCACATTACTACGAGATGTCCCATATTCAGCAATCCAATTCACTATTTATGAAACAATCAAAAAGTTTTTCAAGCGGTACAGAGAAGATGGCAGGCTAACTCCGCTCCATGATATGTTTGCTGGAGCTTGTTCTGGTGCAATATCAGGAGCCGTTACAACCCCTCTAGACGTTGTAAAGACATATTTGCAGACACAAAGAAGAATACCGAAAACCACGGCGTTCTTGAACATGAATGATTTGACACTGGTAAAGAGTGGGCACATGTATACTGGAATATTTAGTGCGTTCAAAGGAATTTACAAACAGAATGGTATGAATGGGCTGTTTAGTGGTGTTCTGGTGCGTAGTGTCTGGACTGGTTCTCAATCAATGGCCATGTTTTTCTTGTACGAATATTTCATTTCATTAATGGAAGAATAAACGATTTATTTTCTAACATGATGAGGGATTTTGTACAATACTTCTGTTCTGATTACATACTTGGCATCACGTAACAGACCTAGAGTGTCCATTACGGCACTACCTTCATGCAACATACTGCCTTCGGTGTCACCATGTGGAAATACTAGAACGTCTCCCATTTTAGGCAGGATTGGTCTGGCATCCAAGTAACCAACATCAACACTGGGTGTAAAGAATGTAGTTGCTCCTCCCTTGAAATCGTCATTTAATCGAATCAAAAATGTCAATTTACTCCATCGGTCTCCATAGTTGTCGTATTCGTATTTTCCATCTTTGTTTACACCGCTTCCTGGCCATGCACCATCTATATGTGGCCGGTAAATCGAGCCAGGGGTGTATCTGTAGACTCTCCATCGTGCATTTAATCCTGCAACATCACCACCGATTACTTGGGGTAGCAGATGCTTGCATCGATTGTATATAGTATTGTTCAATTCTTCATCAGCAAGCCAAAAGAAATTATGAGCCAAGACACTCTTCAGGTCTTTTGCTGAGCCGCCAGCTGGAGTGTCTGGAGTGAATCCCATAATTTGCGCCATCTCTATTATAGTGTTGCATTCAAAGGGTGATAATACTGACTGTAAAACGAACGCACCGGGCAAATACGGTACGTCAAATCTCTTTACTGTGTAATTGTGTTGCGTCATATCAACAGCTCCTGGTTCTGATAGGTATAATGTCATTGGATGCAAATTTGGTGGTTTTCTATCCGGGCCAGATTCCTTGTATATCACTTTAAACTTTGATTTCACAGCTGCAGGATCCAAGTTTGGAGCTTCAGTTGGGTCCCAATGTCCAATCTTGTCTGGAGGAGACCATGGCTGATGTTTTCTTAGTGGATGTGACGGTTGTTTTCCAGGATTGGCAGCAAGTACCAATTTAGGATCAGCAGTGCGTAAAATGGCATCCAGTGCAAGATAAACTTCAGGCGGTGCAAAGTTATCATCATAGCCTGCAGCATCGCAATCTCTTGTCCATCTCTGCAATGCTCCAAGTTTCGGAACTTGTCCTCTGGCCCTCATTTCATCTAGGGAATGAATAGCGTCTCTCCACCTTCCGTTAATCAAATAGCTACCTTCCATCTCGCAATGCATCAGAGACTTTTCCCGAAGCAGTTTGTCCTTTACCATTGCTCAACTGATGCATGTAAACCCTGATTTGTTTGAATCTTTTGTCTTGCAAGAGCTCCTCATTCTTTGCCAATACCGCCAAGGTCTTGATCGTAGTGTCCAAATCCTCGTTGCTGATTTCTTGAATTTCATTTTCATTCAGTTCCAGTTGCTGGAGCTTTCTCTTTTTTTGCTTTGCCAATTTCCCCATTCAAAAAACAAAAAATAACTTTGCCTCAAATTGATAATCAAGCCACATTCTTTTTGGTTGAAAATCTAAAAACAATGGACTCGTCAAAATCGGACTCTATTGAACTGGACTCGATATTTGATGATATTAATGTTAACCTGCCAGATGTAATAACTGTGTAATTTAGGACTCATTCTACAAGCCACAGATAATATCAGAATACGAGCTGTTAACTTTGATGGACGACACATTTTCCACGCTCTCAAACTGGTATCTGAAACTAAAGAGTATCTTGGGTTTGACCATAGGCGACGGACTTGTACTTGTAGGGACTTGCAGCAGCCAGCCAGTTGGTATTTGCTCGCTAACTTAGAAACTGCATATGTAGCTAGAGCAAGGAACAAAAATATACAGACTGTCGATGGAAAGTGTTGGTTACTCAAAGGAGAAATGGATATGGTACAGATGTTGATCTCTGGAGAACCAAATCTGGAACAATTCCAAAACGGATTTCCTTCAAACTGGAAAGAAATAATAAGCGAAATGCGCGATAGAGTGGTCAAGAATACGAACGAGCGCAGCGCGTTGGAAGAGGTTGATATGGAACTAGATAGCGATGATGAGACAACAGTGAAAAAAATCAAGGAGCAGTTGAAAAACAAAGTTGGTGATAGTTGTAATACCCTGGGACAAAATCCAATTGGAACGGAAAAATTAGATGGTCTTTTGAAGGAATCGAAAGCAGAATATATAAATGGATCCTTAAAACCGGAATTGGATCGCATGGAATCAGAGATTACTTTAGCGGATGACTCGATTGGAAAATCCAAATCTCATGACTTTGGAGATAGCCACTCTGATGAATTTGCCGGAGAATCACAATCCCACAAGTCAAAAATTGAAGCCGAATCCAACCAGTCGATTGGAGAAACCGGATCAAATGACATATGGAAAACCAAACCAAAAAGCGAAACTTTGCCAGATAGCAATAAATCCAATTGTCAGATCAGTGAAGAAATAGTATCTGAAGGAACAACGCATTTTGAACAGCAGCCAGAAGAAAGAGATGATCTTGTACAGGCAATAAAGCTGCCAAGGAAAAAGAGTAGAAAAAAGACACTTGAAAAAGATGAAAAACATGTATATATGTCACCACCGCGTTCTGCTCATGAGTCAGTAAAAGGAAGTGACGAATCTCTTCCAAAGAGAAATAATTCTGACAGCGAAGATGAATTACTCAAATCGGCAACTAAAAAAACAAAAAGACCTAGGAAACCAAAGAGCGTTCCTACTACGCCATTCAAGAGCAGAAGCGGTAGAACCATCATCAAACCTTTGCAATACTGGAAAAACGAAAAAGCTAATTTAACTATTGTGGATGAACAAGGCGAAAAGCAGTTTCAACTTGTTGTATTAAAATAAAGCAGATTTTGAATTGTAATTGAATACAAGGTGCCTGTCCGAATTCTTTATTTCTGGACACGAATCTCAAAATGTTCAAATGTCTGTATAGAAAGAAGCAAACGAAAAAACATTCGACCTGGGATAACGATGGATACCTGAAAATAGGAACCAGCATTGTCCTAATGGACGAAAACAAACAAATTCTTAAAACAGTCTCTTCCAGAAAAATTGAAACTGAAATAATCAATGTTGGCGGATTAGAAGTCCAGGTTCCATTGAATGAACTCGAAGAATATTATAAAACTGGGAATTGCAGCTTGTCTTGTGAAAACTCGGATCCAGGCTCCCAAAAGACAAAAACACTTTTAAAACCAATAGCAAATGTAAAGAAAGTGCCGGTTGGATTAAAGAAGCCACTGGCTAGAAAAAATGTCGATACCAATGCTTCAAAAAGAGAGTATAAAGTCATTTACAAAAAGAAGGGAGCTAAAACTTGGGAGAATGACGGAGTATTAACGATTGACGGGCAGCAAGGAACAGTAACGAGTGATAAAGGTTCGGTATTAGGCACCATCAACACCTCTGTAGTGGAAGGGGATGAATTTTCTATAGGTTCAAAAATATTTCAAGTTAATGAGGAACTGAATGTTAACACGACAAAGAAACTAAAACTTGGCCGAAAAGACTTTAAAACACCTTTAATTGGATATACAAAGAGTAACGCGGATACTGGTGCTGCAGTGAAAGAAGGGTCAATTGTAATGAAACGCCCAGAGTCTGGAGACGTCAAGGACGTCGTCTTGGATCAGTTCCTAGCGAGTACGATAGCCTAATTTAGAATACTTACGGCCACACCAAATCGATGGAATTAAATTCTTGTATGAATGTGTGATGGGATTCAAAGGCCAAAATGGTGCAATCCTAGCTGGTACTCTTTCTTTAACATAGATGAAATGGGTTTGGGTAAATCTGTACAAGCGATTTCATTGATATGGATGCTAACTAAACAATCACCTTTTGTCAATACTCTGCCTCCTGTAAAGCGAACGTTAATAGTTTGTCCAGCATCACTGGTTTCAAACTGGGACAAGGAGATCAAGAAATGGTTGGGAATTAGAATGAATGCATATAAAGCCGGAGATTCAGTTCGGGATTTTTTTGTTGGAAGAATATATTCAATTTTGATTGTTGGATACGAAAAACTCAAGAAATTCCAAGATGAAATCCTTAAAGGTAATTTTGATTTGTGTATATGTGACGAAGGTGTGTTTGTTTAACTCTAGGTCACCGGATAAAGAATGGAAATATTCAGGCTTCGCAGATCTTGTCTAATCTACCAACTAAAAGGAGAATCATACTCTCAGGCACACCAGTACAGAACGACTTGATTGAGTATTATCATATGATAAACTTTGTAAATCCAGGTAAGAATTTGCTAACAAGATTTGCTTGGATCTGTCCCAGAGTTTAAAAAAACATTTGAAAAGGAAATTGTCGAACGAAAGAGTAAAGAACGAATAGAAGAGTTTCTACAACTTAGCTCAAAGTTTGTGTTGCGAAGAACAAATGAAATCAACCAGAAATTCCTTCCACCAAAAACTGAAGCAATTGTGTTTTGTCAGATGTTGCCCAAACAAAAAGGATACTACAAAGAAAAGCTGCAAATGATGGAAGCAGATGAGAACATTTTAACGACTCTTCAAGATTTACGCAAAATTTCAAATTGTACCAGCTTGATCGAAGGAAATTCCAATTGCCAGTCTGGAAAGTTTTCAGCTGTAAAGAAATTACTTGTAAAAATCAAAAACAGCGATGAAAAAGTTGTAATAGTATCTCATTACACCAAAACGTTGGATATCTTTGAGAGTTACTTGAGCACATGTGGATACAGATTCAATCGGCTAGATGGTAGTACACTATCGTCGAAAAGACAACAGTAACGACAGACTTATTATAGATTAGTAGACCAGTTTAATACCGACAAGAATATTTTTGCCTTTCTTCTCAGTGCAAAAGCAGGAGGTGTTGGGCTCAATCTGATTGGAGCTTCGCGGTTAATTCTTGTCGATATCGATTGGAACCCTGCTGTTGACCAGCAAGCCATGGCCCGTATCTGGCGCGAAGGCCAAAAGAATTCTGTATTCATATATAGATTCATATCCACTGGGACAATCGAGGAACGTATCTTGCACCGACAAATGTACAAGACTGATTTAGCAAACCAAGTAATCGATTCTCAAATATCCAGCAAGTCTTTCTCAAAGGAAGAACTTCAAGAACTGACCACTCTCTATGAAGGCGAGTGCTTATTACATCATCTCAGTAATTGCGATTGCATGGACAATCAAGATGATACTGCAATAGACAGGAGACATTTCAACCGGTATTTTACAGATTCTCTAGAGTTGCTAGATTACGGCGACCATATATTGAACGAGATCTTGAAAGAAAGCGAAAACATATCATTCGTGATGATTACAAACGCCAGCAAATAAAGATATGCATTTATTCAATCCGATATTCTTTTCAAATGAATCTGTGTTCTGAATGATCTCTTTGGAAATTTATGGTCTATTCGTAAGTTGGACATGTCAAGATCAGCCCAGTCGTAATTAGAATTTATAGTGCTTATAGTAGGTATGCTTTCTTGTGTGATCTCTGTTAACTTTACTGAGCTTGGTTGGCTCGGTACACGAACTGTTTTGAATCCAAACGCTGATAATTTCTTTGGGCCTCTTCGGACAGCTGGTGTAGCTGGTACAGCTAACGGCCCTTTATCAGCCAACCATGGCATTTGATCAGCAGCTTTTTGAGAATGAGAAATTATATTTTGTAGATTAGATGGATACTTTTGATTGCTTGGGGAGCTTGATGTAGAAATACTGGTTTGCGAAACTCCTTTAATTATTCCCCAAGACTGGTTTTGAGGTGAATCTGGTAAACCGTAAGCTGCAGGTGTAGAAATTATGGGTAAGACTGTCCTAGATGAGCTTAGCTTGGGGTCGGCTGTTTTTGCTCTCAAGTTTTTAATAGTTTCAGTTTCTTGACAATAATACTTTTTGCCTTTTAGACAAGTAATGCCAAGGCTTTTTTCCTTTGATTTTAAATTCAGGGTTTTTTGAGGTGCTGCTGAAGTACAAAGCTTCTTCCGCAGAGTGGCTATTCTATTGATATGAGTATTTTCTGTAGAGCTCAATGGAATGTCTGGGTCGTTCTTTGATGATATCATCAGCAGCTCTTTGGATGGATTGAATAGTGGGGGAATATGCTCTGTTTCATTTACTGACACATATTTTCCAGAAAATGTTATACGCAATTTCTTTTCAATTGGCGGTCCTTTTGTAGTGACCAGTAGCGAAGATTCTACCATATCAGCTGTGGCAGCAGGAGAGCCCTCATTGCATTCTTTTACATCTGCAGTTTTACATTCATTCGTACAATTAGATTTCCTTTCGTTGGAACTATCAGCCTTGTTTTCACTAAGATTATCTAGCTCCTCTTCGTTTTCCATCATTGGTGTGTTTTGTAATGCTATATTTATCGCTGGTGCAATAGCAGATTTCTTTCTACGAGCAATTTTCTTTTTAATGGTCTGTCCACTTCCGACTGTTTCTTGGTTGCTATCGTATGTTAGATATCTGTAGCTAACCCTTGACGAGTCGTTGATTAGCTTCAAAACCAAATCTTCGCTAGTATCTTCGTCCCAACCTTTGATATCGTCAAAGAAAGTTGCATAAGGATCTTGAAAATGCTGGCCACCTCTAACTAATTCTGAAAATAATGATGGTTCGTCACTTTCTGCTGGATCCATAGTAATGTCATTTGGAGGGAAAGGTTGTGGTCTAGGTTTCAGCGGTAAAGGTGCTCCAGCCAGTACTGCTACGTTTGGCTTTCTAAATCTGTTAATATATGCTTCATTTGTCTCTATCTCTGGGCATTGTGTAACTACAGGTTGTGATGAGATAGCTACAGCTTTTTTCGCCTTGCGCAAATCAACCGGAAGAAATCCTGCATCTGATTGGTTTGTCGCTTGTACTGGTTTAACACCATCTCCAAAACATATTTCATAGTCAGTATTTGACATGTTAGTTTATTTACACCAACAATGAGCAAGAAAATTGTTGGCTGAAAACAATGGAAATGAACAACAGGAACTTGCGCTAGACAATAATTAGAAATTGTTCTTGTTTCCTAGTCCAAGAAATTTCGCTGAAATGAATTTTTGCTGAAAATTTACCAATGACTCTGCTCGAGTTGTACCAAGAATTCCATCCAGAAGTTACTTTTAACTTGGAAGAATCGTTAAAGAAATTCAAGTACTCTGATTTTGATTTAGTGACCATCTCCAGTCTTTCAAAGAAATCTTGAATGTGGAAAATATCGAATACAATGATCCCTTTGTAGAATCTAGCGTACCAAGAGAGCCAACCCCTGCTCCTCAAGTAATTCCGATTAGCCAGGATAGCCTTGATCGTAATTGGCTCCTCAATCAGTGCGAAGAGCATATGGTCAACTCAGGAATGCTTTTGGAACCAGAACAGCTGTGTACGGATGTATTTTCAATCTTAAGGAAACCGGCAAGCGAAGATATTGAAAGTGCGCTGGTTGATTTACTGGGATATTCTAATTTGGACTTTATTGGGAAGTTGGTAGCTCATCGTTCCACAATTATAGACAACATTATGCGAGATGTACCAAATATTTGATATTAGGCGCCAGCAGAAAAGGAAATCGTTCAGGAAAAACATCCGAGGGTGAATAGACCGATCTATGGCACTCAAGTGACAGTTCAAACTGAAGCTGAAAAATTGGCAAACAAGCAGGCAAGAAAGGAAATGAAGAAGCAAAAGAAACTTACTAGTGGTAGCATCATTCTAAGATAGGCGAAACTGAAAATGCAACTTCTGCAAGTATATTAGGTTTTGGTGGAGAGCGCTTGCGAGAAATACGTGCCCAGCAATTAGCGGATAATGCCTCTGCCCCTAAAGTTTCTAATAACCGGCCAAAGGTAGAGACGCCTGTCTACCCTAATGTTTATCAGTCTGGGGATGGGAATTCACATTTATCAATGTTTGGAACTCAATACGTCCTTCCCACTGGAACTGAGCGAATTGATGAAAAGGATTTTGAGGAGGTTCAAATTCCAGTCTCAACACCCGCCCCAGTTCGAACTTCCGAAAAAAGAATCACCATTGATATGTTTGAAGAATGGATCCAACCAACTTTTAAAGGATACACTGGATTAAACCGAGTTCAATCAATTGTTTATCCAATAGCGTTTCAAACGAATGAAAATATGCTTGTTTGTGCTCCTACTGGTGCGGGTAAAACTGATGTTGCAATGTTGACTGTACTACGAGCAATTTCTCAGAACAGACAAAATGGAGTAATTGACCTGGACAATTTTAAAATCATCTATGTTGCTCCAATGAAAGCATTAGCTGCAGAAGTTGTACGCAAGTTCTCTGGAAGGTTAGCACATATGGGAATCAAAGTTAGGGAACTTACGGGAGATATGCAAATGACCAAAGCTGAAATTGTAGAAACTCAGATGATCGTTACTACACCGGAAAAGTGGGATGTCGTTACAAGAAAAAGTGTCGGAGACACGGAATTAGTTCAAAAAGTCCAGCTTTTGATTATCGATGAAGTTCACTTGCTTCATGAAGATCGCGGTGCCGTCATTGAAAGTATCGTAGCTCGTACTTTGCGGTTGGTTGAATCTAGCCAATCTATGATTAGAATTGTCGGTTTATCTGCTACTTTGCCGAATTATGTGGATGTAGCGTCATTCCTTGGTGTAAACCTTTACAAGGGGCTATTTTACTTTGACTCGGGTTTCCGTCCGATACCTTTGGAGCAGAACTTTATAGGTATCAAGTCCAAATCAGGCTCGCCGATGTATAGAAGTAAACTAAACGAAATCACTTACTCAAAAGTGTCTGAATTAGTTAGAGATGGTCATCAAGTTATGGTGTTTGTTCACTCCCGAAAAGATACAGTTCAAAGTGCTAAAGCGCTCCTTGAAGAAGCGAGAAACTTTGGTGAAGAGTCTCTTTTTTCCGGACAGACTCATGAACAATATGGAATTGCTTTGAAAGACATTCAAAAATCTAGAAATAGAGAGTTGAAGGAACTGTTTCCGTTTGGGCTTGGTATTCATCATGCTGGAATGCTAAGAAGTGATAGAACTATGACTGAAAGAATGTTTGAAAAGGGTGTCTTGAAAGTTCTGTTTTGCACAGCAACATTAGCTTGGGGTGTGAATCTTCCAGCATATGCAGTCGTCATTAAAGGAACGCAGCTCTACAATGCCGAAAAGGGCGCTTTCGTAGATTTATCTATTTTGGATGTTCTTCAAATCTTTGGTAGAGCGGGAAGGTAATCAAAGCATTAAATTAGGCCTCAATTTGAAGATAGAGGTGTTGGGTTTATCATAACATCACACGACCGGTTAAATCACTATGTATCCTCCATGACCAGGCAGCACCCTATTGAATCCTCGTTTGGAAAGAATTTAGAAAACAATTTAAACGCAGAAATATCTTTGGGTACGATTACAAATATTGAAGAAGCAATTCGATGGTTGTCATACACGTACTACTTTGTGAGGATGCGAAAGAACCCATTCCAATATGGTATTGACTGGAAAGAATTGGAAGCGGATCCTACATTAGTTGGAAGAAGAAGGGACATGATTTCTATCACTGCAAGAAAGCTACACAAGGCTCAAATGATTGTGTTTGATGATCGAACGGGCTACTTGACTTCGAAAGATCTTGGGCGAATTGCTAGCAACTTTTACATCAACTATGATACAATTGATGGAATTAATTCGGTAATGCGTCCACAAATGACCGAAGCTGATGTATTTGCCATGCTGAGTAAAAGTACTGAATTCCAAAACATCAATGTGCGTCAGGAAGAAATAGTCGAGTTGAAAAAGCTGGAGCAAAATTGCGAATGCAAAGTAAAAGGTGGAACAGATACGAGCTACGGCAAAACAAATATTTTACTTCAGGCGTACATCTCCAAGTCCAGAATCGATGACTTTGCCCTTATTTCCGATAGCGGATATGTTGCTCAGAACTCCAGCAGGATACTGAGGGCATTGTTTGAAATAGCGCTTAGCAGAAATTGGGGGCCGGTTGCCTCTGTGATTCATTCCCTTTGCTTGTCTGTCGAAAGACGATTATGGTCATTCCAGCATCCCTTGACTCAATTTGATTTACCTGCAGAAATCTTATACAAAGTAGATCAAATCCCAAATACAATCAGTATTGAAGAAATGCGTGATATGTCTGAAAATGAGCTAGGCGAATTAATTAGACATGTTCGAATGGGGTCATTGCTAAAGAAATGTGTGAATCAGTTCCCGCTTCTGCAGCTATCAGCATCTATTGCTCCAATCACTAAAACTGTTCTTCGTGTAACTTTGGAAATCACACCTGATTTTCAATGGTTTGACAGAATGCATGGAAATATGGAGCCTTTCTATATTTGGGTCGAAGAATCTGAAAATGCTGAAATCTTGTACACTGAAACTTTCTTATTGCACAAGCGTCAGATCAAAGAAACTCAAAAACTTGGCTTTACAATCCCGATTCCTAAATCGAATAGTACAGCAGACGGTCTTCCATCCCAGATTTTTATTCGAGCTTTATCAGACAGGTGGTTGGGTGCCGAGACTATTTTGCCAGTATCTTTCAAACACTTGATTTTGCCTGATCAGCACCGCGCAACTCATACAGATTTGCTTCCTTTAGATCCATTGCCAATTTCGGCTTTGCACGACTCCTTGCTGGAGGCAATTTGCGAACAGCGATTTCAATTCTTTAACCCAGTTCAAACCCAAGTCTTTCACACATTATACAATACTCGGCATAATGTGCTGTTGGGTGCTCCGACTGGTTCTGGTAAAACCGTTGCCGCTGAATTGGCTCTGTGGTCTGCATTTAGAGATTATCCAAATTCCAAAGTTGTGTATATCGCTCCTTTAAAAGCTCTTGTAAGAGAAAGAGTTGAAGATTGGGGAAGGCGATTGGCACCTGCAATGGGTAAAAAGTTGGTAGAATTAACTGGGGATACAACTCCTGATATAATTACGATCGAAAAGTCTGATATTATTATCGTAAAAATTGACTAATAATAGACCACTCCTGAAAAGTGGGATGGAGTTAGTAGATCCTGGAAGAAGAGAAAGTATGTTTCTCAAGTTTCGTGCGTAATCATTGATGAAATTCATTTGCTGGGTGGAGATCGTGGCCCTATCTTGGAAGTGATTGTATCTCGTATGAATTACATTTCCGCATTCACCAAAAACAAAATTCGAATAGTTGGTTTGTCTACAGCATTGGCAAACGCTACTGATCTTGCTGATTGGCTCGGAATTGGAAATGTAGGATTGTTCAACTTTAGGCATAGTGTGAGACCAGTACCGTTGGAAATTTATATTGAAGGATATCCTGGAAAGCACTATTGCCCTCGAATGATATCAATGAACAAACCGACTTATGCAGCTATCGTGACACATTCCCCAACTCAACCAGTTATAGTGTTTGTTTCTTCTAGAAGACAAACCAGACTCACTGCCCAAGACTTGATTTCTTTGTGTTCGAATGATGAAAATCCCAAGCGTTTCTTGAATATGCACGAAGAAGAAATGGAATTTATATGTTCGCAAATCAAAGACCAAGCGCTAAAGATTACTCTACCGTTTGGTATAGGACTGCATCATGCTGGTATAGTTGATAAAGATCGTAGAGTTGTGGAAGAGCTGTTTTGCAATGGTAAAATCCAAGTTCTTATTGCAACTTCTGTAATTTAGTATTAATTTTAGACATTGGCGTGGGGTGTCAATTTCCCAGCCCATCTAGTGGTTGTAAAAGGAACCGAGTTTTACGATGCTAAAATCAAAGGCTACAAAGACTTTCCAATCACAGATGTGTTGCAAATGATGGGCAGAGCTGGAAGACCTCAGTTTGATGACTCTGGTGTTGCTGTTATTCTGGTTCATGATGTAAAGAAGGACTTTTACAAGAAATTCTTGCATGAACCTTTCCCAGTTGAGAGTTCTCTCCATGAATGCTTGCATGAACACTTGAATGCTGAAATTGCATCTGGCACAATCAAGAGTAAACAAGATGCGATGGATTACATGACATGGACATATTTATATCGCCGTGTTGCAATGGTAATTACATGCTAATGTAGAATCCTACATTCTATGGTTGCGAGGATGGCACTGAAGAAAAAGTTGGGTTATATCTCTCACAATTGATTGAAAAGACGTTGTTTGAATTAAATGACTCTTTCTGTGTATCAGTCGAAGAAGATAATGTAAAAGCAACTCCATTTGGCGCAATAGCTTCTTACTATTATCTTCGCCACAGTACAATCAAGACAATGAAGCAAAGACTAGCTAGAGGCTACGCCAATACAGGTAACCCTGAACTAGGAGAGTATGAGCATGGCCACTTTTCAAAATTAATGCGCATATTGTGTGATGCAGCAGAATATGATGATCTTCCTCTCCGACACAATGAAGATTTGGTAAACAAGGAATTGGAACCAAAACTACCAATTCCAGTAAGAGAGAAAAGAGATTCTCCATTTGACGATGCTAGCCAACCACCATACAAGTATGATGATCCGCATGTCAAAGCATTCTTGTTATTACAGGCACATTTGTCTCGTTTTACCAACTTTTCTTGCGCAGATTACATTACAGATACAATTAGTGTACTGGATCAATCCATTCGTATTACTCAAGCAATGATTGATGTAGCCAAGTTCAATGGATACTACAAGCTAATGTTGGGCTTGGTCAATCTATTACAGTGTATCAAGCAAGCTATCTGGCCAACTGAAAATATGTTTGGAATTGGAACCAAGCCAATTGAATTCAAAAACAAAGATAGAGAAGAACTTTTGAAAATGCTTTCTGGAGTAAAGAACGCTAAAGAAATTCTCAAAATAATTCCAAAGCTCCCGTTCATTGAAGTAGAATTGAATGTGATTGATGGAAAGCAAAAGCATGGCAGATGGTATTTGGAATCTGGCAAAGAATACACGCTCTCAGTAACAATCAAGAATGGCAGAATTGGGGAAACCATTTATTCAAAGTTTCCAAAACCTCAAACGCAGAGCTACTTTATTATTCTATCTGATCGAGATGCAGTAGTTGGATTCACAAGGGTTTCCCACACTACATCAAGAATTAAATTCAAGTGTCCGCTTAATTATGGCGAGCATGACTTTGGTGTGGATGTAATGAATGATGGATACTATGGATTGGATCTCTTCACCAACCTCCGCCTAGTTGTTGTTGAATAAAGAAACTTTCTGTCTTCATTGAGTAGATCATCTATTTTATATTTCATCTTGCTAATTCGCGGTCTCTATTTTTTCCCAACTTGAATCAACAAAATAATGCAACTAGAGATACACACACTAAACAAAGGCAAACTATTTATAATATCCCGCAACAAGTATTCATACATAGACTTTATATTTATTCTCGCTTCCACTCTAGTAATGTCCATAGTGTATATTGATCAACGCTTTTATTTACCAATAATATTCATAATCACACTTTATATTTACTTTCGGATGACGAGTATATTCAAGGAAACGCTACTAGTTTTCCCACTTGGAATACAGCTTGAATCGCATTCGCTGGTATCGAAAAGAATCAAATTCATTCCTAAAGAAAAGATTAAAGAGGTAGTTATACTGGAGGGTATTTACAGGTGGCAAGTGGTGTTTTATCTGGGGATTACGACTGATGGTTTGATTACAGTTTGTTTTAGAGAATTGCTTCCGCGGCTGCATTTGCTAGAGCGAATCTATATCGAATTGCAGAAATAGCACCAACTTGCAGGAATAGGATCAACTTGCAGGAATAGAATTGAACTGGAGAATAAAAATGTCTTTTTATTAGATTCTTTCATCGAATTTGGTGCGCAACAATGCAGGTAAATGATCATTGTGTTCCTTGTGAGCGATATATCTCTTTACATAATCTTCTTGTTGCTTTGATTCGAATGACACTGGTGGTTTGGCTTTCAATTGGTTGTATTTTGTTACAGAGTAATAGATACCGGCGTAAATACCGACGGTGTATAATACGACCTACGTTAGGATTTCGTTACTCTGTATCTGTGGATTTTGAGACCAAAGACGTTGAATATTTCGTATGGATTGCCTCCTGCCATTTTTAAAGATGAGAAAAAATTGTAGTGGCTTTTTGGAGGATTTACAGTTGGAAGCATTAATACAGTTGGGAATTAATATCAATACAAATGTCAATTCATTATCAATTCAATTGAGAATACTATTGGACAAGAATAAATAGAAATGATTGGTAATAAATTTGTTATGGTAACCAATTAATATTCATTTAAATCAGGTGACTATCGAAATATATATTAAAGCCATCAATTATTTGGATTTTTTAATGGTGTTGCTGACTCAATCTCGTGAAATCAAGGAATTTTTAGCAAGTGTAAATACAGAAAAGATTAGCATAGAAGACTCGGTGCAAGTAATTGACCATACAGAACTGGTGAGACTATTGAAACAGCAGACAAAGCATACTTTGACCTCGCTTATAAAAACAACTACAGTTTACCATAAACCGCTTCCGAAAAGAATACCGTCACCAGAGTACATTAAACTGATGAATCATTACAAGTTATTGGCAGAGGAAAGAGAGTACAAAGAGATGACAAACAAATACGAAAAAGAGTTTACTCCTAGTGAGTGGAAAACAGTAAATAGCTTAATGGTTTCTATTTTCAATGTATTCTTTAGTGTTGGAGCAGTGTTTGTAGCTACATTTATGTTGGGAGAATACGCTGGTGTAGATATTGCTATAAAGGTACTGATGGCATTAGCAATGTCTGCAATTGTTCTAGTGGCGGAAGGGTGGTTCTTTACTAGAGATTGGATCTCTACCAAAGTATAATAAACAATAGATCTATTTGATAAAACAAGACGATGTAATTTAATTGTTAAAAGGAATCTGGATAAATGAGTTTTTTTGTTTTTATTTGCAGCAAATTAGAGAGTGTCGTGGGTTGATAGCACAACGGTAGTGCATCCGACTCCAGATCGGAAGGTTGGGGGTTCAAATCCCTCTCGGCTCTCGCTTTTTGTATTTTTTTCTAAATTAAATTTAACATATTTATACTGTTAGAAGCAATATTCTTTTGTTAATTTATCGGTTTTGAGTTTGTGGAGTATAGATCAGTTTAATCGTGACAAATTTTAACGACCTCAATCTTCCAACTCCATGCAAGCAAAGAAGAAAAAGCTTGCCAGTTGAAATTTGGGATCGGATTTGGCTATTGGGTGATGAATATACCTTAAAAACACAAGGAATTACAAAGAGAATATATAAAGAAAACAACCGAATTTTTTACATTTGAGCAATGAGCATTAAATGGAAACTTGAAAAATATGAAATGGCTGTTGGAGAATTTATTTTAAATACAAATAATAAAAATTGATTTTAGAAAAGAATTTAAACCAAGAACAAGAGAAATGTATTCAGCGCCTATTTTGTCAATTGTGTCTTGTTGAAGTAACTCTTTCTCCTTGCATGAATTCATTCCCTTGTCCAACCATAAAATACTGGATATGTTGACAAGATTTTATTTGGTATAGAATAGTCGGAATGGCTTTTTTACTTTGAAACAATGTCATGGAGTACTTTGTAGAAAAAGAATATCGAAAATAAGCTAATATTACATGGATGTTTTAAAAATGTAACTTTAATGGAGCAGAATTTTAAATATTATTGAACTGATGGAAGCGTGGGTTGATAGCACAACGGTAGTGCATCCGACTCCAGATCGGAAGGTTGGGGGTTCAAATCCCTCTCGGCTCTCATTTTTTTTCCATACCGCAAGCCTGATCGTTGATACTTTACTAGACTTTTTGAAATTTAAAGATAGATTTTTGACTATCATTCCATAAGAGAGCAAAAGACAACTTTTGAATTATCCGTACTGCAGGGCTTTTAGTGTGGGGAGAATTCTAAACATCCGAAAGGCTTAGTGCTGGTGGTTAAATATTTGTGATCTTTAGTAGAATTATTTTCAACTTGTCACGGAATACAATAGTAACATACATTTAATGTGGTAAATAGACAAGATATTTAAACTAGTGGTTTTAAAATGCAAGGATTTCTCTTGTAACTAAGCCCGGAGTACCCGGGTTGGGGGAATAATATTGCTGGGAAGCGAAACCCCTCCTGTCACAGCGGATAAATCAACAGTTGAACCATACACCAGAGACAATAAAGATAGTGGCCGCTTATCCGACAATGGTTATTAATTCTAACAAACAGTATAGAACAACACTGGAATTTTTGTCCTGGAAAACTGCAACATTTATCGCTTGATCAGGTGTGTCACTTTACTGAGCGGCAATGTTTTAAAACAAAAAATTAATCATGGATATTTCCCCCACCGGAAAATAATCCCTTATAAATTCACTTGCCAACTTTTATTCAGCAAGGAAAATGTTCAACTGGGCAAAGAGTGTACAATTATGTCAGACAAACCAAGTTGTCAAAGTCAGAAATGTTGAACAGCTTAGAGATATTCTCATTCATGTCAATTCTACCGGAAAACACTTGAAGATAATGGGTACTGGCATGTCGTTTGGAGGAATAGGTGCTACTGATAGCTCCTCGGATATAATGGTTGATATGTCAAACTTTTCTGGGCTAATCAAGTTGGATGGGAATTTGGCAAAATTTGGTGGGTCTACAGTTTTGCAAGTGGTTGCAGATACGTTGGTTGAACATAACCTGCAAATTGCAGCTTGTCCTGGTGTTCTTGTAGCACAAACTTTAGCGGGAGCGTTAGCCACTGGAACTCACGGGCAAGGCTTGAAAAATGGTGGGCTGTATGATATTGTGTATTCTATGGATGTAATGTTTGCTGATGGAACTCTTCACACCTTGAGCAGAGATTCTCCCTACTACAACGGCAAAGATGTTTTTCACGCATTTCAACTGCACTTGGGATGCCTGGGAGTTGTAGTGGCAGTAACATTGGAGTGTGAGCCATTGCAAATCTACCGCTTAGACAAATCAGTCACTGACTTTGAAGACTTGAAAGAAAACTATATTAAATGGAACAACGAGAACGAGCACTGCAAAGCGTGGTGGTTCCCAAATACCAACCATGTTCAAGTATGGAAGACAAACGTTGCTTCTGCAAAGGAAGTGTTGCAGTATAAAGAGAATGGAAACAAGATTTATGATTTGAAAAAAGAACCTGTTGCTGGTGGATCAACTTATGGTAGTGTAAATGACAAACCATCAGTTGGAGATTTGAAAGGTTCTGGTTTCAGCTCCTCCCTTCAAGAACTGTTAAGCAATATGGCTCTTGATACCAGCACTGATTCTAAAGGAAAGACTAAAGACTTGAACGAAGCCAGGTTTAGAACTGTCCAGCGGTTCTCAAAATTGGACGCCAGGGTTGGGAATATTTACCAAATTTGGTGTAAAGGAATTCCAGCTCCACAAATCAACTGCGAGCTCGCCGTTCCATTAGACAGATTACCAGAGTTGCTTCAAACGCTTAGAGATTTCTATGAATCTACAGACAAGAGCATTCATTATCCATTCATTCTCAGAACTGGCGGCCCAAGCCCTTCCTGGCTAAGTCCATCATACAACCAAAAAGTATGTTACATTGGCTTCCTCGCTTATTTAAATGAAAAGACTTTTACAGTGCATGAAGATCAGATGGAATTCGTTTGCCGTATTGAAAAAGTCATTGCAGATTTTGGATGCTGGCCTCACTATGGAAAGTTCTTTACCAGATCGCTGTATAACTTTGAAAGCATGTTGCCTCGATTCAAGGAATTTGCACAGCTTCGCCAAACAGTGGATCCAAATAATGTATTTGCGAACCAATTCATCAGAGATTTATTGTCAATTTAATATACTACTTTGTTGTAATCTTTTTCTGTGTGCGTCTGTAAAGACCAATCGTTAATCGTCTGGCAATCTTCCCTTTGTATCATTTGATGATCCACTCCAAGAACAGTTTCACTTTGATAGACATACAGTTCTTTCGAATAATGTAATCCAAAGCGAGCAGCCATTTCCATAGATATATTTCAAGCAGAAGAGTACGTTATAGGTATAGATTGACATTGTAATTCCTTTATGGCTCAACGTGGAATTGGCTAAATTCACTAGAATTCCAGCCTATCAAAACGCTTACCTATCCGTGAAAAAAAAGAGAGCCGAGAGGGATTTGAACCCCCAACCTTCCGATCTGGAGTCGGATGCACTACCGTTGTGCTATCAACCCGTCGAGAAACCCTCCTCAATTGCAATCATTAATATATTTTTTAAAGACTACAAAATCTTTGAATACACTCAAACTCGTATATGCTCAAACCCTTATCAGCAACTACTCAGAGCGCCTCTCTAAAGCAGTATGATCATTCCTAATGTGATCACTGTAATTGGACGTTAATATAAATAGGAATCCGTTACTTGTAAATCCTGTTCTTTTATTTTTGGGTTTCAAGTTGCTTTGATTTCCATTCAAAGTACAAGTCATCGTTGAATTTGTATGATTCAAAGTCGACACATGGAACTGCATTAACAAAGAATTACCTCCATCCTTGGCCGCAAGCTCAGCTTCTTCCTTCTTTTCTTGAGCTTCAAATGCAAGCTTGGCTTCTTCAACCAAATCTTCGTACTTTCTGCGTGCGTTTTGTTCGTTTCTTTCCTTTACATAATAAGTGAGACTTCTTTGTTTAGAAAATCCGTAGGAAACGCCGAACACAAGAGCACCAAGGCGCAATAACTATCATTAGTAATTCGTTGTACGTTGACTGAATGGTGGTTGATGAGTGATGCCATCTGAATTTGTTGAAAATTTTTTGAGCTCTCAAAATTTCACTTTTTCGTAACCCTAGACAATGAAAAAGAAGAGCATATTGAAACGCCCTACAGATAAACAACACGAGCACAGGGGGTAACATCCTTTAATGTAGGATTCGATGGGATGAAGATAATCTGGCGATTACGGAAGCGCAAAAGGATTCTACAATGAAAATCTTGGAACCAAAAACACCGTATATCCACTATGATTTATCTATGGACGAATTGACTGGAACTTCCAGTCAAGGCGTGCCTCCGATCGAGCTGGAGCGAGCGATAAACGTTCAAAACTCTCTTAAACGAGAAAATTCACAAGAGATTTCATTTGATGTGGATAACCAGCTGCATATCAGCAACAAGGAATACGACTGGTCCGAAGATGAAGAGGACCCGAAAGGTTTGTTCAGCTAATTCAGATGTACAGAAACACCAGCGATTCAAAAAAATGAGAGCAGAGCACTATAACATGAAAGCTGTACTTTCACACGCAAAAGAGCTGCTGGAGAGCGAGATGGAAGATGAGAATATTAACGATCCTAATAAATACGAAGTCGAAGAGGCCAGCACTCCCATGATTGAAACAGATTCCGAAGACGAATTATCAAATAATCATACAAGAAAATGAATAATAAATTGTCCATATACGTTTCATTTATCGTGTAAAGAATTTAATGCAACACTTGAAAATCATCCGCGAGAGGAATTAATCATGGAACGAGGAGGTGCCAGCGAACGAGTCCTTTGAATGCGAGGGTTAAACTACCATTAACTGCGCGTTTGATTTTTTCAAATCACAACAAACCAAAATGGTTAATCTTGTTCACTAACTATAGGCTGGTGCAATGGATAGAGCAAAAAAGCTAGTGAAAATAGGAGATACCGAAACTGAATCCTCATTTGGTTACGTTTTCTCTGTTTCCGGTCCTGGTAATCCATTTTAATCCCAGTCGTTGTAGCTGAAAAGATGATTGGTGTAGCGATGTTTGAATTAGTAAGAGTCGGCCATTACGAACTGGTCGGAGAAGTTATTCGTATTGATGCGGATAAGGCTACTATTCAAGTTTATGAAGAAACATCAGGGGTAACAGTCGGTGATCCTGTGTTGAAAACCGGGAAGCCGTTATCTGTAGAGCTTGGGCCAGGTACTCGATACTTATATAGGTATTATGAACAGTATTTTTGATGGTATTCAAAGACCTTTAAAAGATATTCAAGAACTGAGCAACTCGATTTATATCCCTCGTGGTATCAACACTCCCGCCCTGGATATGAAGCATCAATGGGAATTTGAACCATTAAACTTCAAAGTCGGCGATCATGTTACTGGAGGTGATCTTTACGGACAAGTTTTTGAAAACTCTCTAATCGTTCACAAGATTCTAGTTCCTCCAAGATCTCAAGGAACAATCACTTTTATTGCAGTTAAAGGTCAATACAGTTTACAGGATACCGTTTTGGAAATCGAATTTGCAGGAACAAAAACCAAATTCACTATGCTTCAAACTTGGCCAGTCAGAACACCAAGACCTGTTGCTGATAAATTGGCTGCTGACTATCCTTTGTTAACCGGACAAAGAATTCTTGATGCTTTGTTCCCTTGTGTGCTGGGTGGTACAACTGCTATTCCTGGTGCTTTTGGATGTGGAAAAACTGTCATTTCCCAATCGCTATCCAAATATTCAAACTCTGATTTGATTGTGTATGTTGGTTGCGGTGAGCGTGGAAATGAGATGGCTGAAGTATTGATGGATTTCCCTGCATTGTCCATTGAAGTTAACGGCAAGAAGGAGTCCATTATGCAACGTACTACTCTTGTTGCAAATACTTCCAATATGCCTGTAGCTGCTCGTGAAGCATCCATTTACACTGGTATTACCCTATCCGAGTACTTCCGTGACCAAGGAAAGAATGTTGCAATGGTAATTAAATTCTGATTGTAGATGGCTGATTCAACGTCTCGTTGGGCCGAAGCTTTGAGAGAAATTTCAGGTCGTTTAGCTGAAATGCCTGCTGATTCAGGTTATCCAGCTTATCTTGGTGCTCGTTTGGCATCCTTCTATGAAAGAGCAGGTAAAGTTACTTGTCTCGGTAACCCACAAAGGCAAGGCAGTGTCAGTATTGTTGGAGCGTAAATTGTGACTAATTATAGTGTGTCTCCACCTGGTGGTGACTTTTCTGATCCTGTTACCCTTGCCACTTTGGGTATTGTGCAAGTGTTCTGGGGGTTGGACAAAAAATTAGCTCAAAGAAAGCATTTCCCATCAGTCAACTGGTCACTGTCATACTCCAAATACACCAAAGCATTAGATCCATATTATGAAAAGTTTGACCCTGAATTCACTGCTATCCGTACAAAGGCCAAAGAAATTTTGCAAAATGAAGAAGACTTGTCCGAAATCGTGCAGCTGGTCGGAAAGAGTTCCTTGGCTGAAGCAGATAAGATTACACTTGACATTGCTAAGCTCCTAAAAGACGACTTTTTGCAACAAAACGGTTACTCTGACTATGACCGTTTCTGTCCATTCTACAAAACTGTTTGGCTGTTGAGAAACATGGTCTACTTTTATGAGCAAGCATTACACGCAGTTGAAGCAAGCTCAGGTATCATTACTTGGGCTAAAATCCGTGAACAGTTGGGCGACTTAATGTATAAACTTACATCAATGAAATTCGAGGTAAGATTTGTTAACAAAGAATCCTGATGATGGAGAAGAAGTGTTGAAAGAAAGATACACCAAATTGCACAAGGAAATCGAAGAAAGATTCCGAGCTCTCCTTGATTAATAAAATCGTATTTGCTTTTCATATACCACTTGGCACAATTGTTAATCATACATGTTTATTTGGTACTTTCTTCAATCAATATCTGAACAAGCATTTCAAATGTATACAAAATCTTTTTTGACGGATCAGCAATAGCGGCTTTGTAAGCGTATTCCAGCTCTTCATGCACAATCAAACACAAACTTCTTTGTAAAACACTATCGCTACAAATAAATGCACACAAACTAAGCAGAAACTCTTCAAGTTGATCTATATCCCATCTAAATGCACACGCTAAACCAACGACCAGCTCAGCAATATTATCGCTGCCCATTGTAGAAATATTTACCCAATTACCAACAAACGCTGCTATAATTGATAGTGATTCACCAACCAAAATGACAGGCAGTAGATCATTGATTTTTTCTAGTTCCCACGAATGAGCAAGCCCCCAAACAATTCGACAGAATATCGCAGAGCTGATCCTTTTAGTATAAAATAGCTTTAGAATTAGCTCTGAAACAGATTCCAAGGACCAACCGTCCGTCATCCATTCAAGGGCATGTATGCTAGATTCGAAATCCTTTTCGATAAAGTCTTTAATCAATTCTGCTTTAAATGTACAAATGTAATTAAGGTTGTTCTCTGACTTTACCCATTTGGTGAATGACGTTTTGTTTTGTTTATCCATTTGAGCCATGGTTGCTTCTACATCTTGAACTGAAGTGTGTCTTTTGAATACATTTACAGGGGCATGTTTATCAGCTATCCTATTTTCAAGTAGTTTGTGCATCAAGGGGAAAGAGTGCCTGTGTGACGTTTGACTGGCTTTGGGAGGGTTTCGTTTCAACCTGTTTCACAAGAATATCCGCTTCACATTAATTTGAAAAAAGTCCAAGATATTACCCATCGGACTGTTTTTCCTTGCTGGTATGAATCTAATCTATTTTTTATCCCTTTTCCGTTCAAATATTCTTGTAAATTCATCGCGTCTTTTTTGATGCCAATCAGGCTAGTACACCATCTACATTAATTGATAAAATACTTTATATCCCTCCTTTTACTTTCTTTGATCATTCTTTTCACAAATTCATACTCACCACCTTCTGTTATCATTTCATTGTTTGATCCTGTGCATTCGCCTGTAGGATTGTCCAGCTTTAGCTTCTTTGATTCATGAATATGTGAATGATCCCTGTAGAATGGCGGATTACACATCAGGAAATCAAAGCTTCCTTTTGGAATAATCTTTTTTGAAGTATTTAGCTCGACTTTGATCAAGGAGTCTAGATTATTCCTGGATACGTTTTCCTGCGCATACTCTAGGGAATCTTGGTCGATATCCAGAGCGAGAAAGTGCCAGTTGAAGATTGTTGCCCCCAAAATAGGGTATATGCAAGATGCACCAGTCCCAATATCCAGTCCTTTCAAATCTCGTTTTTCCATAAACAAATCCGCTATGTGCAGAATGTAATCTAATCGGCTTGGGATTATTGGTATCAATTTATCCAAAGGTATTTCAATTCGCACTTTGTAGTATTTCAGCAAGATGGCGATATTCAGATCCCTAATCGCTTTCGGATCTTTGAAATCTTTGATTCTACCATTCTTTAAACTAGTCTTAGATACTGTTACTGTTTCAAAAGAGGAGGAAATGCGACTGCGAGTTCACTGTAATCAATTTTTTCAAGCGGGTTCTTTGGGTGCATTTGGAAAAGAAAAAAAAAGAAAATTGAATTATGCTACTCTATCTCACTTGCTCTTGTGTTAATCAAACCAGCCTCTTTGGTATGGGGGTTAGCCTGTTGTGGCGAAGTATCAAAAATTGAAACTGAAAGCAAAAGGTGTTTACAAAAAATGCAGAACCCATTCGCTTCACAAAATGAAATGGACGACGTAATCTACCAATTAAACATAGATGTGCGGAGGATTTAAGCTAACTCGTATGCAAAGATTCCAGGCCTTTGGAGTTTGTTTTGGTGCCGGTTTCCTGATTTCTTTCTTTGCGACCTTTTCCTTATGGACTGCTCAGTTCGGATTATTTGCAGCATTGTATTCAATTGGAAATGTTATTTCATTGCTGGCTACTGGATTCTTAATTGGATTCACCAAACAATTTAAAAAGATGTTTGACGAAACTAGAAGAACAGCGACAATTGTATTCTTGTCATCGCTGGTAGTTACTCTTATTTGCGCCTTTGTGGTAAGGATGATTTAATATTAGCTGCAAATCGCCATATTGACCTTAATCGCTGCGTTGGTTCAATTTTTAGCACTGTTGTGGTATTCCCTGTCATATATTCCTTTTGCAAGAGATGGAGTAAAGGGAATGTTCAAGAGCTGCTTTTAAATAAACTTGATTGTAATTTACGATTTATTGCACCATCTTTTGTATTTTCTCCAATTCCTTTTGTTTTTCGAGTATGTGATCCTGCGCTAGCTCTCCAACCAACATATTCGCTTCAAAGAACTTGCTGAGACAGCTATCTGTGCAAAGCTTTTCCTTGTCCGTCAACTCGACTCCTGTGGGATTGAGGCATTTTTTCTGGCAAGTATTTATTCCTCCAGAGTGCAAATCAATGAACGCATCCTACTGTCAATACAACAGTACCATTTGGACTTTGGCCTGCAATAATGGGAGAGAGTGTCTAGACATTTTCTGCAAAAAAATTAAACTCGAAAAAAGTTCAAGTTGCATTGAAAAAATCATGTTTATTTAAGGGTGAACAGCTTTGGCAAACCCAACTCTGTTGTTGTTCTTGTCGTATACAGTGTAGTAGGCTCTAGTCAAGATATCACCGAAAATATTTGGTGATTGGCTGCTAGCACCTTGAGTAATACCAGAAATACAAGTTCCATCTCCATTTGACAAGACGTAGATGCTTGCTGGAACAGAAAGAGTGAATTTGCTTCCAAACTTGAAGTTGATTGCAGGGCCAGTCTTGGCAATGTTGCAATTGATGGCATATGCTCCAGTGGAGGAACTGTATGCAGAAGCACCAATAGCCTTGTTGATGGCATTAGCGGCTGAAGTACCAAGAATGATCAAAGTGGTACCAGTATCACTGATAGCATCAGTTGATCCAGATGAAGTTGTTCCAACCTTTCCAGTAGCCTTTCCAACGGAATAGGTGACAGACGAGGCATCAAATTGCCAGTAAGTTTCAGAGTTCAATGCAACATAGTTGATTGCACCAGTGTATTTGGAAGAGTCTACTCCACCAAGGGTAACTTCTCCAGAATCGCCGTCTGCACTGTTGGATAAATAGAATGCAAAAACGTTGTTGCTTCCAGAGAAACCAAGGGCATCGAAAAAGTTTGCAGATTGTCCAAGGGTAGAAGAGATTTGCGAAATCGAATCGAATCCTAAACCAAGTAAACCATCAGATGCTCCAGAGAAGCCAGTTTCTTGGGTAGTTACACCAAATGGTAGTTGAGAAGCTGTGGCTCCAGCAACAGTAATATCACCAGTATAGATTTCGAAATCTACAGAACCAGACCCGTATTGGACAGATGCACTTTGCCCTTGGTCTTGCAAATTGCTGTCAGAAGTATCTACAGAGTTTCCAGAGCACGAGGTGTCTCCAGAAGTATTGCTTTGGCAGTTTGACCCACGAATCCATACATCAGAGCTGCCAGTATCTAAATCTACAGTGAATGATTGGCCAGTTCCTACAGTGGCAGTGGCCTGATAGAATACATCAGCCTCATCTTGCAGTGGGGCAGATCCTCTTTTCTTTGAGCTGCCAAATCTTTCAAGAGCAAACTTGGTTGATGCAACGTATCTAGTTGGGCCAACGGCTCTTGTTCTGGTGAGAGGAAGAGTAATTGGCCCTTTAGCTGGGGCTGCGTAAACAGTAGCAAGTGTCAAGCAGAGGGTAGTAAATGAAACCATTCGTTTTAGTGTATGAGCATGATGGAATTGGCCCTCTATTTATACTCGTTTTACACGCAATTTTCTCCACTCATGCGGTTCTCGAACCTTGGTGTGAGCAACAAAAATAGAGCAATTTCAAGATCAACGGAAGCCAATTCACGTTCAACTGGCTCGACGTTGCCCCAACTATACAAACGATTTTCCGTAGATAATAGTATAGCATATTCTTTGCTATATACTCGAATTATTTCGGACCCGAGAATAATTTCAAGTTTCGGAATGCATGCTTTTCGAATCCATGAATTGGGTCTACGCATGGAATCAAACGAGAAAGAACAGCTGAAAGGATATTCTTCTTGAAAAACAAGCTTTGCAGAATCAAGTTAAAGATCACTATGTGTAAGGTCTCGTAACGAATATTGCAATCAAAACTGCAAGATGTTTAATTATCCTACAACATTGCCCGCACATTCGCCGTTCTATGGCGTGCGAATTTCAAGTGCGCTTCTGAGTTACAGCCGTAATGGTGATTGAAAGCTCTTTTTGAACCGTCATTTGAATATTTGCATCACTGTAAAAGCTTTTCAATCCTTGGATGGTGGATAACTTACATAGACGCACAAAAGACTCGGTCTTGGCAATGTGATGATGAAACTACTTGCCATTGCATCACCACTACGCTAGTTTGGTATAATTGTAATCATTGTGTTGAAAGGTGAGCCCATTGTTTGCCAATTAGAACAATGACCAGGTGAAGACATTTCCTGAACTTCCGACATTATTAATTTTGGATCAATCAAAAGAAAATAATGCAAGATAATCAATGCGTGTGAGTTTGGCTTTAATATTTGTGGCACATGGCTCAATTGATTATTTGGTAATATGCATGAATTTAAAGATGGCCGTAAATCGGAATACATTGGGAATTAGCACATGACTTGTTCAATCAAAGTATCTTTTTTAAGTTGCTCATCTAGCATCACAAAGAATCACCAAAAGTACATGGCTGAATTGGGCGAAGTTAACAACGCCTTTGGTTACAAAAGCTGGAATCTCCATTACTTGGAAAAATAATCCAATACCTCAAAATTCTAAAGGGGAGTATTTCGTTCTTGTTCCGGTTGAGGAAAATTCTGTTACTACCCTTAATGCGGTGTACGTTGATCAAGATCAGCCTTAAAAATACGAGTCCCACCATCGACCCTAATGTGCCATAAATAGCTTGCCCAGCGCCACAAGTCTGTGCTGCAAAATAAAGAATTTTCGAGAACACCAACGCAAGAACGACGAATCCTTAATACAATCAATAAAATATCACTGGTTTTGCGCTTCAACCTAAAGTTATTACAAGATTAACATTAGCATCAAGAACCTTAGAGTCAGATGATACAAATGGCTTGCAAAAATACTGGTGTCACTCTGCAAAAGGTTGTGGCGAATGCTGCACCCCCCACTTTAATTTCTGAGCCCATTGGTATTTAAAAACAAAGCAACGGAAAAAAAGAAAAAAATGATTCTCACTCGTAATTTACAAGAACAGATGCCAAAATCCAATCCGCCTGTTAATATAGCCCGTGAAGTAGAGACGCCGCAGCTAAAGCTATGCCCGATAACCAGCAACTCGCTTTCGTACTCTCATGCAAGTTTTCTAAACCAACTCTTTCAACTAGAAAGCATTAGAAATTCTACTTTTTGTATTTTGCAATCTCTTCGTATACCTGACTTTGATAGCTGGACTAGTGAAACTATTCATAAGTTAATTCAACTATGGAAAGAAGATTGCCAGATTCCAGGCTGTGGAGTCTGGGTTATATTCCAAGAAAAAGAAAAAGAAGATTTGCCTATGGATGTAAATACCACATATCCTCCCCGCAACATTTCCAGTTCGAAAAAGACGCCTATCGGTCTTGCAACATTGTCGCCTTCGGAAAATGATCCTGACGAATGCATATTGAATATATTTATCCACCCAAACAACAACGGCAAAGGTTTTGGATTTGAAGCTGCAAAGGCGTTACTCAAAGCAAACTTGTTTCCAAGAAGAATATTTCCAGATATATTCCCAGTAGGAAAAGAACGAGTATACAAGACCAAAGTGTCTTCCTTTGTAAATGATCAAGACGCAAACTGTGATCGCTGGACAAGGCTTTTGGAAAAGCTCGGAATGAGTCTGACTGGACAGTTTATCATTGCAGGAAGGCTTTCACAAGTATTTACTATTTCAAGAGAAGAGTTCATGGATCTATGGATTCCGATGGATGAATAGAATAAATTATTACCTCATTTCATTTCTGTTTTTCACTGATATCATCCTTTCGAATGGATACACGATTGCCTTTTGAACACAACAAAGGAAAATAAACAGCTAATCCTTTTTATTCTTCTTCCCAAATAGTTCTTCCAGAACAAGCGCATACTCTCTTTTTGTTTTCAAATGCGCCAGCACTTCTGGCTAGTATACCGCAGACAGAGTCTTTACCTTTGGTCAAACACATTGCCTTTCCAACCAACTCCCAAGTTTTTGCTTTTACATTTCCGGTCCAAGTTCCTTTACCATCCTTTACATTTACATTGCCGAGTTTTAGAAATACGTTGCCTGTTGACTCAACTCCACTGGACAAGTCACCGTATTCATGTATATTCAATTGCCAGTCTCCGTTATCTATTCCGGACACACTTGAATCCACAAATAGGTTGTCGTCATCTACCGGTATTATTCTCGCCAATCCTTTTGAAGTCTTTTCGGGCCATCCCATCGTGCCTCTAAAGAACTCAAACATGACTACTAGAGCGTTAGGCGACCCGATAATCCTATAGGTTTGCGCATTTTCATGCAAAAACTTTGTAACGGCGGGTAAATTTGATGGTTGACACAGCAGGAATTCCTCGTTATCCTTCTTTACATATTCCGCCGCTTGCAGCTTCTTTTTCAATTCGCTACTAAGAGGATTCTTCAACAAAATTTCAAATACGTTTTGAGCCATTTTGCCGATCGAAAATAATGGGAAAAATTCACAAGATACACAAGCGACAGCCAATACGGCCGGAAACCAAACCAACAGATATTTATGTTACAAGCAAATCGACTATACCATCTCTATTGAAGCGGATAGATAAAGTGTTTTCCCGGTACGATTTCGTTGAAATTCATGGAATGGGAATTGCAATTCAGAAAGCGGTACAGGTAGCTTTGCAGTACAAAAAGACGCCTGTCAGAATAGAAACCAGGACTGGGACTGTGAAATTGATTGATGATTTTGAAATGGATAATTTGGATGACGATTTTGAAAGCCAAACCAGAAACAATTCTTCTATTCATATAAAGCTAATAAAGCAGTAATTTGCAATCTAGATATCTGCGGCGTATTTCCTAGTAAATTCTATACTAAGACAATAACATAGAATTCAAAAACAATTTTATTACAAGAACAATTATTGGCGGTCACCACGTAAGCGAACAGCGAGTTGAATATCCTTTGGTTGAATAGTAACTCTCTTTGCGTGAATGGCGGCCAAATTGGTGTCTTCAAACAAACCTACTAAATATGCTTCAGCAGCTTCTTGCAATGCGCCAATCGCTGCGGATTGGAAACGCAAGTCGGTTTTAAAGTCCTGGGCGATTTCTCTTACTAGCCTTTGGAAAGGAAGCTTTCTAATCAGCAATTCAGTGGATTTTTGATATCTTCTAATTTCTCGAAGAGCTACAGTTCCAGGACGGTAACGGTGAGGTTTCTTTACCCCGCCAGTCGTTGGTGCAGACTTTCTTGCTGCTTTGGTTGCCAATTGCTTTCTTGGTGCTTTCCCACCAGTCGATTTTCTTGCTGTTTGTTTGGTTCGGGCCATTAAAGTTAAGTTTTAAAAAGAAATTGGACATTTACAAGCCACTCTTGAAATTCTGATTTCTAATCCTGAAATGAATAGACTGGAGAGTGTGTGGGATAAATTGGCGAATCAAGAGTTTAGAGAAGCACAGCAGTTGCTATCCAAAATAAAGAGCCCAATGCTGGCCATATACTCGAGAATCGTGTCATTGGAAGCACAGTATTTCGCTTTGGAAAAGAAAGCAATTGTAAATCTAATTAATATAGCTGAAACAGAATTACCAAATATTAATACAAGAGCCGGATTTACAGACTTTTCCGGATCTAATTTCCTACCTTCAAATCAGATCAAAACTATTGGAAATGCACACGATCTTTCCTGATTTCAAAGCTGCTAATGACTATCTTCCATCGGAAATTGTTATCAACTCAATCCCAACTCTTTCCAATAATTTATCGCAAGAGATACGGATTTACAAGGATATATTTAGGGCTTTCAAGTGTATCGCTAATCATGAACTGCAAGGATCTGTACTCTCTCTCTATTCTGCACAGTCAGGATTCAACAATTTCTGTACCAACAATTCAAAACCAAAATCAAATTTACTTCATACTAGATTATACCTATTTATTGACGAGATGTTAAAACGGACGTGTACAAAGATTGGGATTCTGTTTCACAAAATACTTGGCCAGAAAGATTTGGCATTACTGCATTCTACCGCACCAAAGATTCGGTTTGCAGACGAAATCAGATCAAATTATTTGACAGCGTAAATGAATACTGACTCAGGATATTAGATATCTACGATGCTCTGCAACCAGATAACATCTCAATCTTATATCTAAATACTAGAAAGAGATTTTCTCAAGGATTCGAGTGTACTGGGACCGAATACGTGAAAAGAGACGGAATTAAGCAATACCCATCTGTCCTTAGTTACCCCCAGGAAGTACTTTATATTAATCTAGGAAATACCCAAAGAGTACGTCCCCTCTTTGGTATCACTACTACTAGTTAACCACAAGGACGTCCCACTGTTTAGCATTGAGAGCAAACAAGATTTTGACACTGACTGTCAAATAAGGATAGGCGACTGTTTTCTACTGGTTGATGTACAGCTTAATCGAACTTTTATTCAATTCCGCTTAGATGCGAATTACTTACTATGCGTGGTAGCTTACGAGAATCCCAGAAACAACCTGGTAAACCTATTTAGAAAGATTTGGACTCTGATGAACATGAGCGATCTGTGCAAGAAATAAAGCAATAGACGCCCTTTTTAATTTATGCATTAAGATGAGCCACTCTGAAATCAAGCCACAAAGAATTAACCAAAAAATATGACAGAGGAAGAGCTAAACTTGCTACGCAGCGAGACAGATATCGATATTGAAACGGAAACAATTGATGCTATCGATGTAACAAAAGATTCATTCTAGAAACTAAACGAGTGTATAACCAAAATCGGAATGGGGTCTTACCAGTGGAGACTATTTTTTCTATGTGGAATGGGATGGGCAGCTGATAATATGGTAATTCTATTTAATATAGTGGTTCCAGGGGCTAGCGGTAATTCTCACGCCTGTATGTATGGAGTTTAAACTTTCTGGATGGATGATTGGCGCCGGTACGACTAGCACGCATATTGGAGCAATGGTTGGAGCACTGCTATGGGGATATATATCGGATAAATTTGGAAGACAACCAGCATTTTTATGGACTTTGATAATTTCGGCGATTGGCGGGATAGCAGCATCCTTATCTACCAATATATATATGCTGTGTGCTTCGCTCGCATTTTTAGGATGTGGAATAGGGGGGAACTTGCCGGTTGATGGTAAATATTCCTGACAAAGGTGCGTTATTTCTAGAGTTTATTCCCCAAGAATACCAATCGTTGTTGACATTACTGTCCTTATTTTGGCCGGCAGGACAAGTTTTAACTTCACTGATAGCTTGGACTGTCCTTCCAAGCCATAGCTGTGAAGTAATGGAGGATTGCTACTTGGATAATAACAAAGGATGGAGAATAGTAATGGTGGCCCTAAGTTTCATTTCTATTCTAATGATCCTAGCCAGAATATTTGTATTACATTTCCACGAAAGCCCAAAGAATCTTATAGCAAGAGGCAAATTTCAAGAAGCAGTGGATATACTCAACATTTTGGCAGATGAAAATAATATACAGTTGGATATCTCAGCACAAGATTTTTCAAGAGACAGATCAAAGCAAGAAAGTCACTTGTTGCAAGATTACGCTCCTCTATTCAAAAAAGACTTTTGTGTAAGCACAATAATGATAATCATGATATGGGTGTTGGTTGCTGTGGGTTACAATATTTTCAATGGTTTCTTGCCAAAGTTTTTACAATCTAGCGGGCTTGAACCGTTAACCATCGACGAGACTTACAGGAATTACGTCCTAGTATCAATTGCCGGGGTTCCAGGATCTATCCTTGGCACTTTTCTTACAGATACGTTTCTAGGAAGAAAAGGCACTATGGCTATATCAACTCTTTTAACTGCAGCGGCACTGTTCTTGTTTACAGTGCTGAAATCAAACGCTGGCCAGCTCATTGCTGCATGCAGCGAGTCATTCTTGCAAAACATAATGTAAACATCATTAACCATAGGTATGGCATCATTTACACGTACACTCCTGAAGTATTTCCAACTTGTATACGAGGGAAAGCAGTTGGGTTAGCATCCGCAAGTGGAAGGCTAACAGGTGCATTTGCTCCTGTCCTGGCAGGATACTTGGTATCTCAGAGTTTAACCTTCCCTCTCTATTTATCAGCATCGTTAATTGGGGTAACAGGGATAATGATGATTTTCCTTCCAATTGAAACCAGAGGATCTGCTGCTCGTTAAAATATAATATTAACAAGCGCAATTATATTTATTGTATTTTAGTTGAATTCGTGAGCGATAATCACCAGATCGTTTGATTTTATCAGCATCTTGCTCGTTGGTGAGTCCAGTAATATCGTCGCATCCTTCCCAAAGAATTTATTTGCTCTGTTCATCATCGATGCAATGTATCCGCTCTCGCAAGATCCCTGAAGCGACAGTCCTTGTTTATCGATAATGAATGTTTCCAGTTTCTTTTTTTCCACCATGAAAAATTCAAACTGAAAATTTCCAATTTTGATTTTTTTCATTTTTTCAATGGACAGCAAGAAAATTGGAATCTTGGGTGGAGGTCAGCTTGGCCGGTACTTGAATTACTGATGTAGAATGATGAATGAAGCAGCCGCGAGGTTGAATATTCAAACAATCATTTTGGACCAAGAGAATGCACCTGCAAAGCAAATATCAAATCAAAAACATATCAACGGAAGCTTTGCTGATCCGGAATCGATTAAATTACTCGCAAAAGAATCTGATATACTCACGGTTGAAATTGAACACGTTGATACAAAGACTCTTCAATCCGTTGTTGAATCTGGAGGTAAATCTTGCTAATACAGTTCCTGTACATCCAGATCCAACTACCATCCGTACCATTCAAGACAAGTATCAGCAAAAACAGTTCTTGTTGGCTCAAGATCCTTCAATTCCAATCTCTCCATTCCGAGAATTAACAGGCAATTTGGAGCAAGATTTGAAAAAGGCTGGACAGGAATACGGATATCCGCTAATGCTAAAATCCAAAACTTTGGCTTATGATGGGCGTGGAAACAAAGTAGTAAAAAGCGAAGCAGAAGCTGCTGAAGCTATAAAAGCACTTGGAGGGGGACCAGCCAATAATGGACCTGGATTATATGTAGAGAAATTCGTCAAATTTGTAAAGGAACTGGCCGTCATGGTTGCAAAATCTAGTGACGGGACTATTGCAAGTTATCCATGTGTAGAAACTGTTCAAAAAGATAACATTTGCCATCTGGTGATTGCTCCAGCTCAAATTGACGGCTTGGTACGAGAAAAAGCTCAAGTAATTGCTGAATCCATTGCAAAAGCCTTTTCTGGAGTTGGAATATACGGTGTCGAATTGTTTATGCTTGAAGACGGAGATTTAACTTTTAATGAAATAGCACCACGCCCACATAACTCTGGACATTACACAATTGAAGCTTGCCATACTTCGCAATTTGAACAGCATTTACGATGTGTTGCTGGATTGCCTTTAGCCAGTACTGCTATGAAAGTACCAGCTTCAATCATGATTAACATTATTGGAAAAGGCGATGGAGATGAAGGCCTGAAAGAAACGTTGGAACCATGCAAAAATTCATTATCAATTCCAGGGGCTACTGTTCACTTGTATGGCAAATCAGGATGCAAAAAAGGACGTAAAATGGGCCATATTACACTGGTTGGAGAATCAATGTCTGAATTGCTGAGCCACACCAAGCATCTAATGAACACGCCTGTTCCAAAACCAGCACCTTTGGTTGGTATCATCATGGGCTCAGATTCCGATTTGCCTACTGTTAAACCAGCAGCTCAGATTCTAAAAGGATTTGATACACCTTTTGAGTTGACAATTGTATCTGCTCATCGTACACCTGATAGGATGGTAGAGTACGCTAAAAATGCACACTTGCGCGGATTAAAAGTTATTATCGCAGCAGCCGGAGGAGCAGCTCATTTGCCTGGAATGGTAATTAAATTCTAAACTTAGGTTGCCGCTCTAACTCCATTACCAGTAATTGGTATTCCAGTTGCTCTCAAACTGTTGGATGGTGTTGATTCATTGCACTCTATCGTTCAAATGCCAGTAATTCTTTCTAATGTTAGCGAGGTGTGCCCGTAGCAACCGTTGCAATCAACAATGCAGTAAATGCAGGGCTATTGGCAGTAAGAATTTTGTCAACGCTCATTCCCTCATATACTGACAAGCTCTTGGAATATAGTCAATTGCAAGAAGATGAAGTAATGAAGAAAGTAGAAAAGCTTGAGCGTTCAGGATGGGAAAAGTATGAGCTGGCATAGTAAATTTATTTTCGTTTCAATGTCTTGTGTATTTCGTCTAAATGCTTATCATAAGAATCATATAACAAGAGCTTCTCATTTGCTAATGCTTCTTGATGTTGGATTTCTTGTTTTAGTCTTTCAAGACCGTTGCTAAACTCGCTCCAGAAGTCCAACTCTTGCGTGTCATCAATTACTTCCTCCTGCTGCATCAAGCTTTGCCCAATAGAAATAGCATCAATTGAACTTTCATCCATCAAAAGGTTTTGCAAAATTGTGTGTTTGCCAACTGGCGTATCGAGTTCGTCTGGCATAACAATGTTCTTTGCGTTTGATAACTGGTGGTACCAAACATTCAGCTCTGAGCTTGAACTGACTACATTACGAATCAATTACCTTCGTAGACCCGTTTTGATTCTTGAGATTCGCCATGAATTGAAAATTGACAGCGTTTGTTGTTTTTTGAGTTAACAAGCGCGAATTTCATGTCCTGGATAGGAATCACTGCCAGGACCGTAGCATTATCCAACGATAGCTCCCGTATATACTTTTTGCCGATTTCCAGATAAACTGAAACTTTGCGTGTCCAATAACCAGTTTCGTATTTTTTAGTAGACATTATCTTTTGTATTTGACCCAGCTCGTGGTATGCAGAAACCGATATTATTTTACCCTTGAAGAGAATGTCATCTTGGAGTGTTGAATCGATGTATGGCAAGACATCTAGTGAAAAGCGTTTTGAGATGGATTTAACTAGTGTTGAAGATGAATCTCCTTTGTTAAAGAAGTGTGTCTTTCCGTATCTGAATGCATCAGTCAATGAATGAAGCGATAGTGCGTCGCGTCTCATAAGAAAAGTTTGTCAAGTCTATATTGGGATTAGAATAGTTTGGTCTTTGATAAATAAGGTGTTTGCAAACAATGTATTCCTAATTAAGAGAGCTTTTCATCATCTGTAATGGACTGCTATAATATTTTAAACTGGGGATACCATCTATAGGTTAAAGTACATTCTAGTACAGGCAGCCAGGAAGAAAATTCAAGCCCTATATTCTGACAGGAAATCTTCCATCGTGGTCCTTTAAATGAACCAAACTAACCACCATTTTTCCGAAAATAATTTTCAATGTTCCGAAATATTGCTGCTCATAAATTTAAAATAGCAAGCGCATTAGTAGCTTCAGGGATAGTATATTATGAATCGGATTCCAGTTTGATCAATAGACCATACGGTTTGGTGCGGCATGTACGGGCAATTACAACTTTGGGAGTTATCGCCGCTGATTACAAATTCAACTTGAAAGGAGACACAAAATCAGATGAATATTTGAAAATGAAATCAGAGTGCCATCAGCGATCGGCGGATAGACTATTAGGACTCTTTAGAACCAATGGGGGAATCTACATCAAATTGGGACAGCACATTGCGTCTCTGATATATTTATTACCAAGGGAATATACACAGACAATGACCGAACTGCAGGATGATTGCCCGCCATGTACTCTGGATCAAGTAAATTCAGTAATGCTAAAAGATATGGGGAAACCATTATCTCAAGTGTTTGCATCCTTTGACCCAGAGCCAATTGGTGTTGCTTCATTAGCTCAAGTGCACAAAGCGACTATAAAAAAGGATGGCAAACTATTTCCTGTCGCTGTCAAAGTTCAACATTACTACCTGGATGACTACAAAGATGTAGACTTGTACACTTGCTCTACTGGCTGTCGAATCGTTAAATGGCTATTTCCAGACTTCGAATTCCAATGGCTAGCGAATGAAATTGAAAAGAACTTTCCAGTTGAATTGGATTTTCGCATTGAACATTTGAATGCAGACAAGGCTAGGTTAAATTTCAGGAATATTCCTGAAATAATTATTCCAAAAGTAGAATATTCCGATCGTAGAATCCTTATCATGGAATGTAAATGATGCTAATGTAGATATTGATGGAGCCAAAGTAACCGACATGGAATACATTGAAAAACATGGGATCAAGAAGGAAAATATTTCGATAATGATTGGGAAAATGTATGCAGAGATGATATTTAAGCACAGGTATTTTCATATTGATCGTTGATTCATTCACTGTGACCCCCATCCAGGAAACATCCATTTACTTGCAAAGAAAAGATATTTTTGGTCTTTCAAACCACATTTTAGTGTTGTGCTGTTAGATCACGGTTTGTATAGAGAACTGGAACCAGATTTTGTGTTCAATTATGCGCAATTTTGGAAGAATATCATTCTCGGCAACGAAGAAGGAATAGAACGATATGCGTACTCGCTATTTAGGCATACTGGAAGGAAACAAAAGGATGGAATAGATTATCATCGATTATTCGCATCAATGGTCAGTGCTCGATCATGGGACGCCATTACCAGTAAAACTTCTGCTGGATTTGGAGGTATAGTTACCACTAGACAAACTAGTGAAGTGACTAATGTCCAGAACAAAGCTGGAAATGCGCGATTCCTGGAAGCCATTTCAAAGATCTTATCCCAGTGTTCGGGCGAGCTCTTGCTAATCATCAAGAGCAATGATTTGATTAGATCTATCGATCAATCGTTAAAAGTAGATCAAGGCAGACACGTAATGAAATTGGTAAACCAATTGGGCTGGTATTGCATAGAGGCAATACAGAACCGCGAATTCAATTTCAGTCTACTAGTATTTCGAATCAAATTACTTTTAATCGGTATAGTATGCGAATAAATTCAGTCATACGAGTCGTTTGTTTCATCATAATTGTTAGGAACAATGAATAATCCCTGGCGTGACCTCGCAAATTTTTCTTAGTAAAGTTTACTCAGAATGGGAAAATCAACTACCAAAACAACTTCAGATCGTATCGTCTATACCACAAAGGTTGGTGACAATACTCATCAATTCTTTGTTTACGTCGAACCTAATCAAGTAGACAGCTGGCGCAAGGGTAAATTACGCTAATCTAGATAAATCTATTCCGCTTGTCGAAGTGGTCCAAGCTTTCCAAATATTTGAAAGCGACAACCACAGCAACCAAGGGATTGCTATGAAGCCAAATAAAGCGACTCTTTCTAATGCTTTTGGGACCGAAGATGAAAACAAGATTATTGAAAAGATTTTGAGTGAAGGAAAGGTTATGCATACCGTCAATAATGGGGGATCTAAGGGCTATGTTGCTTAATAAAACCGCTGCTATTTGCGTACCTTTATTTATCGCTCTTACTACAATTATTCACTTCTATTTAAATTCATGCGATTCACGTATTCCATTAGCGCCTCCTAACATTACTAATTTTTACAGTCGTCCTGTTGATCGAATCCTGAAATGATGATTTACAATTTTCCAAATTTATGCGGCTATTTTCAATGCTTTGCTGGTATATGCTGACAGTCGGCTGAATGAGCGGTGCTAGATTGGCAATGTCAGTCTTGAACAATTCAGTAGCTTGATTGTAGAACCCGAATTCCTGAATCAATGTAGAATCCTGGCTGTGATTGGTGGTGAATAATCCAAATACAGGCAGTCCGAGTGATTCTACCAGGAGCTGATCGCGAATACTAGGAAGCAACTAAATTAATCATTTCCTACAGGGGAATTTCTTCTTGTTTTAAAGTAACCAATTGGCTTTGAATCAAATCTCTCCAGATTCTTCAAATTATCCGTGATTTGATAAGCAGTGATGAGGATTACTTGTTCCTCAACCTGCTTCTCTTCTCCATCTGTGAACTTGGTAACGGTCTTGTTCATTATTTTACCAAACAATACGCCCTGCTTATCTACGGTAGAATTCATCATTTCAAACTGAAGCATTGATATCAATAATCCAGCTGTTATGCAAGTCGCCATTCTGATTTTCTTTTTTCAAAAAATGAAACCAGTTTTACCAATAGAAAAGACTAGAGGATTGAAAACGATAGATTACTACACTGTAGATATCGATCCGAAAAAGACTCAGAATATTCTTGCGTTGCTCAAGAATTACCAAGTCCACCAGCACTTGAAGAGGATCAAAAGGCATGGAAATATGAATCGCATACTGATATTTCCAGTAGAAAGCGATATAGTAATACCAAAAGGGAATGGCGATTCACCAAAGCAGTTATTGATTAACGAAATATCGGGTATGGGAGAAATATCGATTGTTCAAGTGTCAGAGTATGCAGCACATACTATAGAGCAATACAAACCATGGAATGCACTCTGGCCAATGAGTTATCATCAAGCGAAACCAATTGTAATATCAGAACAGGAAAAAATATTTATCAAACAAACCTGTCAAAAGCTAAACGAAAACATGTGCATTATTTGTGATCCTAGCTCAAATCAAGCTCTGATTGAAGCTACTCGACAAGATTATATCCTGGGCCACCCAGTTATGGTAGCAATTGACAATATGGCAGAGTTGGAAAAGAAACGAAAGAAGGGATACTTGTTGAATGGATTGGATGTGTACCTTTACAAAGAGCCCTGTGTAATGTGTTCAATGGCCCTAGTACATTCAAGAGTAAATAGGGTTTTTTATTGTTACGATTATGAATATGGCGGGCTAGGTTCAAAGCACTCAATTCATACTTTAGAATCGTTAAACCATCATTTTCAAGTATACAAGGATTGTTTAGATGAATAAAGTCTTTATTTTACCTGGGGATCAATCCAATCATGGTATTCTTTTTTGAGAGTGACAATTTTAGTTGCTTTATCATGGTCCATATATTTTGACATTAGTTCCTTGAGTTTCTTTTGGTTGCCATCCTTGTCCTTGTCAAACCAAGATTTCAGTTCCCTTACTAAATCTCTAATTCCTATTCCGTCTGGCTTTGATTTTACTATTCTTATGATATCATCTGCAGTCATTATATCTATATAAAATATCAAATACTTGGATCTTGCTCTGCAGAAGGAGTTGGAGTTGCAGGCGGTGGTGAAGCAGATGTGAGTCTGTTGCGCTGTTCCTTTTCCATTCGCTTGATTACTTGCGCTGCAGTAGGCGGCGGTGGAGTCTATGTTAGCGAATATTTACTGTTCCATCCTCTAGCTTAATTCTTTTGGCAGGCGGCTCAGTCGATGGCGCAGTGAGTTTGATTTTTATTGGTTCCTTTATGGCAGGACTGCTATTACGGCTGGTTTTCTGCAACTTATTCTTCTTTGCCTTTTCCAATAGTGGATTGGTCGGTTTGGCCTTTTCTTCCTCTTCCTCATCATCCTCCATGTCACTCCAGTATGGATTATCTTGTCCCATATCTTCATAGAAATCTGATTTTTCACGTTTAACTAAACTCTTTGCGAGTTTTTTGGCATCTTTTGATTTCCACAAATCATCTTCTTCGTCAATCTCATCCACAATTTTTGTAGTATGAAGTCTCTTTTGAGCCTCCTTTCTCTCTTCTTCATCATCAATTCCAAAGTTGATTTCCTCATCATCTGCAAACTGCTCATTTTCATCATAATCAAAGCCGTTGTCTTCGATATTTTCATTTCTCTTTCGAGATCGAGGTTCTTTTTTGACAGGAACCTCATCCAGTGGATCTCCATCACGAATCTTTTGCAATACGCTCTTTTCTTTTTCTACCTTTTCTCCCTTCTTTTTTGGCTTGGTTTTCTCCAGCTCACCTTCCTTCATCAACCAGCGATTGTCTTTCTTTTGTCTAGTATTCATAATTGCTTCTGCTTCTTCAATAGTCAGAGTCTTGTGGGTCAATTTCGGGTTGAATCTGTACCATTTTGCCACAGGAACAACCTTAAATCCTTCGTTTGTAGATACAAATATTACATAATTAGAGTTTTGACTTCCCTCCAGGTTTCCAATAAACGTTTGTTCGCCATCTGTGATTTCCCAAGGTGCCTTGTCAGGATCAGCGTGTCTAGATCCAATTGAGGCAATCAAAGCCCCACGATGAACTGATTTATTCTCGCCCATCACTACATCCTCTTCCTCTTTGCCCAGAAAGATTGCTTTTGTTTTCTTTTTAAAGTAATTGCTGGTAGATTCTTCTTCCTTTACTTCCTCCTTTTGCTGCCGTGTCATTCTGACTGGCTGCTGCATAGAATCCAAATCAAACTTTTGAGAAGGAACTTTCATTATATGATGCGGGACTGTTGCTGGTCCCCTTCCGGCTGAAAAGAGTCTGTATTCCTGGAATCCCTGATCCATTTTTCAGCAACAAAAAAATACGCAACTCAGCAATTGATATAGTCCAGAATGACTCATTCGTGATATAGAATTGGCGCACCAGGCAAGACTAAAAAGCATAGTTCTAAAGCAAAAAGTAGTTTATTATGGAGAAATTGAGAGTAGTTATTCATTCTTCTTGATTTCTTCGGTTATGACAGAAGAGACCTTGTTCTGCGTTAGCTTAGCGTACCTTGAATTTATCTAGACTGGCGTCAATTTCGTTTTGTTCAGCAACCAAGAATGGGCGGATGATTTTAGAGTAAACAAAGTTAGCTCCCTATCGTTAGCTTCTATTAACCATGGTTTGTGGAAGAACCAACCATAAAATAATGGCGGCTTTGAAAAAGTAGTAGAATGGCAACCAGAATAACAGAATATCCGAAAAGAATTCAATCAAGTTGAAGAATCCGAAAACTACCCAGTATGTGAGCCAGTGAACATCATCCTTTGTGCTTGTAGTTTCGAGCGCTTTGAATGAAGCATAAGCTGGGTAAACAAATCCAAGCAAATTGGTTAAAAGATCACCCCAGATGTTGAGGAAGATGAGTAAGAAAAAGACAAAGCCTAAGCCGGATGCGACAAAGACTTTTGGGATGTTGGTTCTCTTTTCGAATTCAACAGCGAGCGGGTACTTGTTGAGTTCCTTGTCAAACTAGAATTAATGAATCCAATACCTATGGTTAATGCGAATGCGAACTTGTAAAGCGTATACTTGAAGTTGTGGAGGTAATTTGTCCATATGAGATTTCAGGTTTTTGAAAGAGAGAAAACGGCAACTCAATTTTTAACTGCTCGTGTAGTACAAAGGGACCCAGACAATATCCACGTTTGTTATCTATATTGTTTACAATGAAACTAGAAAAGAACAATAAGGCGGTTGATCTAACAACCGAAGCGGCTGTAAATATAATCTCGCCGTCAATTTTTCGTGTATACCATAGTCACCAATTATGTTCAATTAACATGTGATTGCCGTCAAAGATTTTTTAACTGAAAATCAAGAATTATCAATCAGAACCAACGATAAATTCAATCCCAGATGTTTCTGTCAATCAAACTTGACCGATTACGATAGTCTGCTCACATGCTCACATTTTCATGCAGAATTCTTGGCGCTAAAATGGCGCGGTCTTTACAAGTGAGAGCAAAGAAATAAAGCCCTGTCAAACATAATACAACTGTCGAAATGTCCGAAATGTTTTCCCATGGAGTTTGACGAAAAATTAAATCAGCTTGAAAAAGAATTTCAACAGTTAACCAGCCAAGAACCAGGGCCGCAGCTTGTTTCAAAGACAGAGATTGCAGAGAAGCTAGAAATGTTTTTTGAAAAGCAGGATCAGTTACTGCAACAGTATTTCGCAGTTAATAAGGATCAGAATTATTACATGGATCAAGAAGGACAGTTTAGAGTGATGGTGGACAGATTGAAGAAACTGAGGCGGAAAGATACGAATAGAGAATTAATCGAGCTGTTGAAATAAATGTTCTATCTTTATTCGTCCCAGTAATACAAGACGTCTTTTTTGTCTTCAAGTGTAAAACTATTGTAATTGGTATAGCCTTCGATAATACTGGATTCGTCAGATACAAAGCTATCCCTGTAGTGTTGCTGATCGGTGTAGTCATTGGATTGTGGTCTATTATCCACCGCTTGAGGAGGGGCTTAATTAGATAAAACTACCTCTATTCTGGCGATTGCCTGCAAATATATTAGAGTAGTGATTATTAGGTAGTTGAGGGTATTGGGTTGATCTTGGTGGAAAATTTATGAATGGGTCATGTTTCTTTGTTGGTGATCGCCTAGTAAGCGTAGCTTGGCTGTCTTTGCTCTTGTTGCTCATCGTTGGAATTTCAATCTTTATTGGGTCTTCTTTGTGCGTGCTGGATTGGGCTTTGGATTTAGATTGGGATTCAATCATCTTTTGAGTAGTCCTAAAAGTAACAAACAGATAAGAGTGTAGCTCCAAGCCATACAAGAACGATGGAATGTAAAGGCCAACGGTATTAATGTAGTTGCGACCACTACTAGCCATCGACACCGCGCTTATTGTTAGCACAACATTTGTAATCATGATCAAGATTATTCTACTACAGCCGCCATCAAAAGACACATAAGTCCATACCTTGTACCACTTCTTTTCAGGGCTAATGGAAAGTACATACAAGAACGAGAATGAACCTGCAATGAACAATCCAGCCTCAATGACACACGCAGCTGCATAAGTGGGATAGATAAGATCGTTATTTGGAGATGCACTGTATGACAAGTACTTGTTGATGGCAATCTGATATCCAATGAATGCACCAACACCAGAAGCAAACCCCTTTATGAAAAGTGTCAAGACGCCAAGAATGACTGTAGCTAAAGTAATGACTGCAGATTTCTAAGTAAAGATAAAAATACCCCATAAAACACTCGTACTCGATGAAGCAGCAATCCAATAATAAATACTGAAATGATATAAGCGAAAGTATAGTTCAACGCGCTGACTAACCCATACCAATAATTAGGAACCGGATAAGGGCTTATCTGATAGTCCAATATATATAACTGTAAAAAAACGAATCCAGTCAAAAGAACAGCTGTGATAAACGAAATTATCCAAGTTACGGTTGCATACTTTTTCCTCGTGAATAGAATGTAAAATGATGATATCAATTCGTGAATTGCCATTCCGCCAAGCACAGTCGCTGGGGTCAAGAATGCGTTATCTTGCCGGGCCATTTGGAAAGATATCTAGCCATTATCATGAGTTTGAACGTGGATTGTTCTTTTTGCGTGGAGATAAGGGCACCAAATTGTATACTTGTCAACAATAGGCTGGACCCAAGAATAAGAAATTAACTGAAAGCAAATTATATTTATTAGTCAAGGTCAGCGGGATTCTCTTCTTCCTCTTGTAACTGAATGAAACCAGCTTTGGCAGCCATCTTTGCTTGCAAATCTGCTTCTTCAGCAGGGAGGCTGCTCAGATAGGCATTAATCTTGTCAACGTCCTCGTTGAGCAAACCAACTAGGATAAAATGAAAAAGCTACCTTTATAGTCGTGAGGAAGGTTATCAAACCATTCTGCTTGCTTCTTTTCCATTTCCGTTGGATTCTCTCCTAATGGCACTCGTAAGCTTCCATCAGGTTGAGTAAACGACTCGATCAATTTCTTTCTGGATTCTTCTTGTTCTTTAAGTTTCTTTTGTAACTCCAACTTTTCCTTTCGAAGTACAGCACCTCTGGTGGTGATGTGTTGATAAGTCTTATCCAAGTCGGAGAAGAATAGGTTTTGGGCACTCGTACCAGTTCCTGATAATCTACGTGAGTTAAAATTACTTTGCAAAGAACATATCAACACCTGATGGCCCAAGACTTCTAGTATACTTGATGATCATTGAAACAGTAACAGCTGTTTTAGCTTCCTTGGTTCTTCCTATAATTTGAAGAGCAAGTCCTCTGAGCAACAAAGTTTCTTCATTCTTTTCAGTTTGAATCACTGGATATTGTTTGACTATTCTAGCAATATCACCATAATCAGTTTTCTTTGAAATTTCCAACAATTGTGGATGAATTGCTTTAATTTGCTCATCGGTAGCTTCAAATTCTTCAAGAGTAGCCTGTTGAATCTGCAAGTTAAACAAGTCATACTTCTTTGCTCATCTGATTGTCTGCTTGTGCTTTTGGGCTGTGGATGGTTTCAATTACTTTTTCTTTTCCAGAAGACTTGTGTGTATCAGCAGCTGGAGCAGCTGTGGACTCGTCATTCTTTTCCTTTGCAACAAAAGTCTTGTCAAATCCAGTAACCAGATTATCACTGGTGAGCTTTTTGCTCATTTCAGCTTCAAATTCCTTGATTTGTTTCTTCACAACCACTTGACGTTCTTTAAACATTTCAATATGTTTTTGGAAGCAATCAAATAGGAATTTAACAATATGCTGACCATCCTGATCTTTTGCAATGAATTCTACTAGTTCTTTGCCGATGTTGTTTATTTCTTCGTGCCATGGTTTATGGCTTCGCAATACATCTCCCCAAACTGGAGGTTCCCAGTTACCTGGCCAATCTTTCATTCGGCCAAGCGATTCATTACGAATAGGATCAGTGAATTTCTTTTCTACTCTTTCCGACAAGTTTTTCAAATATTCGAAAATCTGGGTTGGAGTAAGAGCTGCTAAAGGTTTGATTTCATCGGGAATAAACTTCAAGTATTCTTCCGTTAGATCGTATTCCATTTGGAGCAAATCTCTTTGATCTTTTCTTTCTCTGCGTTGCTTGTGTACTTGAGCCTGCTTCCATCTAACCATTGATTTCTTGTCAACGTTTGGACTAGGTTAGTAATCGCATACTGGCACTCAAAATCTTCATCGTCGCTTAGCTCGATAGCGTCCCATTTGCTGTAATCTGTCGTTAGCATGACTTTACCGATTGGCATTTTGAAACAAAATTACTGGAAAATTCGAAAGGACACTGGATTTTTAATATGCGAGAATATATTGCAAAACATTAAACTTTCAATATGGCGGAGCTTCTTCGTACTTGAATAGAGCATCGTACATCTTTGCCCCCAGTTCTGCCGCGACTTGCGGATTCTTGAATACTGCAACTTTGACAGTATCGACTGATAATTTCGCATAATAGTTGGTGCTAGATTAAGAATAGAAATTACTGTATAGCGCGGCCCATTCCTTCTATTATTACCAGATCTACATCGGTACAGGCAGAAACGACTTCTTCGCTAACTCGGTCCAAATCAATACATGGTGAGGCATTACCAGTGGATACAAAAGTGAGCAATTCGGATTTGTATGCCTTTTCAATAATCAAATCGATCTTTGATATTTGCTCCAAGATATCGCCTAATTCTCCAACGGTAATATCGTTTACAGATGGCTGCTCATTTGCAGCGATTACAACTTCGGTTCCACGAGAAACCAGATATCGAACAAATGGCAATATACCAAAGATTAAATCCGCACCACTGTTATCTACAAAAATCATGCATTTTTTGTATGGAGGTTCAGTTAAAAGCCTTTCTCTAAACTTGCTAATGTTGTAGAACTTTGGATCATATCCGATTTTAGACTATAATTAGCAATCACTTACTTGAGCAACTTTGAAATCTAGCTCGCCCTTCTTGATCATTTCTTGAATATCAGCAGCACCCCAGTCGTACATGTTCCCAGCCAAGATATTGCTGATAAGCTCATCAACTAATGCTTCTCCTGAAAGCTTGTCCAGACTGGATGTCAACAAGGAGAATCCAAATAAGGCTTGACTGTTTTCCTTTTGTTTGATTTTGGAAAAAATGTCATTGAATCCCATTTCCCTCAAGCACTGTTCTCTTAAATTCAGCAGACTAAATTAATATCTATTACCTTCGGACAGAAAGAGTTCCATACGCGTTTGGATTAGTCTTTAGTTCAGAGAGGTGATGTCGGTACATTTTTTCAAACATTTCAGCTCTAGCCAAAGCATCTTCATTCTTTTCAGTGGCAATATCAACCAAGGATTTCAAATTTGCATCCAATAAATCAATCCAGTAGGAATGCAAGTGTCTTTCAGTCAATACAGTAGTATCTGGGTTGTAGGATTTAGGATCTAAAAGTAAAGGAAATTGTTTCAGCTCGGTAGGGTATTCTTCTAAACTTCCCACGGCAGTGATGATGTTCTTTTCAATGCTGCTAAAGTTTTCAGTGAAAGAGTTCAATCTTGCATAGGTTGGAGGATCTCTCAAGAATGCACCAACAGCTCCCAAATAACCTTCATGTCTGAGGAATTGTGCCTTGATTTTACCTTTGGACCAAAATGCAATGGCATAACTAAGGGTGTTCATGGTAATCGGATGGCCACTGATAAAGAAGCCGCTGAAATAGATTCTAACGTCAAATTCAAATACCTTTGAATCCCGTGAGCTTGTGCATTCAAATAAGCGATTTGGCCAATGTTGTTACTTACCAAATACAGAAGAGAAGCGGAAATATCTTCTTGCGCGAATTTGGACTTTCTCTCTGCTGGTGGTACTTTAATCACTTTTCCGAATGAAGAAGCAATGGTAGTGCTCTTTAATCCGATTTTGGAATAATCGCCACCGTAAATATCACCAACCAACATATCCACATTCTTGTTATCACCCAACTTTGACATTGCTCAGTTAAAAATAGAGATACCAAGCATTTCATCATAGTCTTTAGCATCAGTCAGCAGCCCCAACAATCCCCATAAAGTACCTCCACCAAGAGAGGTACCACTGATACGTTCATAAGTTTCATCACTTGTTACTTTGATTATCGAAACACCTGATCCGATATTTACCAACATGTAGGGAAACAGTTCCTGAGAATTATTTTCATACTGCATCGGCTCTGGCCGTCTTTCATCATAGGTAAATACTTCATAGGCAATTTGACGAACTAGAAAGTTAAGCCCGTAAATTAAGCATTCCATTTCGTCCTCTTTTTGAACTGCGACTCCCAGCTTTTCCCTAAATAAATCTGAATTAAATGAAACAAACCATAGTATTTATGGGAGCCTCCGCCGGTAGCTTATCTTAATTCCAAAGTACCTTTGATTCTTACAGGAGTATCCCCTCGTTCCGTCAATAATCCTTGCAGAAACCCAATGCATTGATCGATTTTGGCCGTTTCAAACTTGGAAAAGCTCAATCTTCCGCCTTGAGATTGCTTTGAGAACCAAACGACTTTGGCAAGACTGCCTCCCTTTGATTAACTTGCAATTTACGATATCAACGGCAATGTGGGCAATATTATCGCTCTGATTTGGGAGCACAATATCACTCTTCTTGTTTTCCGATATGAAGGATTCGTTTGTATTAAGCGATCCTGCAGATGGGTTGCGATACATTTTCGACATTTTTGAAACTGGTGTTGAAAATTGTGGTTGAAAAAACTGTGGAATCTCTTTTGGAAAACATGAGGGACAACTTTGAACTCGCCGTGTTGGAGAGCAGGAACCATTGGAATTTATTTGTAAATGAAACGCTTCAGTCGATAAATATTTTCGAACAGCTGGAAACGGAAACACGGGATTTCAGCGAAATATCAGACATCATACTGCCCTCAGTGGATGAATCTCTGGAATATTCATTCAAAGTAAAAGACCTGGATAGCGAAACGGAAATTCCAGAGTATACTGAGGAGCGAGATCAGGAATCGACAGTAGATCAGGAACAATTTGATGAGGATGGATCTGAGCTGTTCTCAAAACAGAAGCTGGTGTCTACTCTATTCCCAAAGCTTGCAGAGAAACAACCGGAAAAAGAGTCTGATCAAAGCGAGCACTTGCTGGACAAAATTAATGTATTTTGAGTTAACTTAGCAACTGGAACTAGATCTATCAAAGACCAAGCAGCTTCTGTTAAAATCCAGGAGAGAATTGGAGGCAGTCGCTCAAAGGGAGAGCAAGCTCAAAGTAGACAAAGCAATCAGTCATTAATCATAGGATAATGAAATATTCTACTTGAATGAAGAGATAAAGAAACTCAAAATGTCTGTAGACTTAGAAATGAAGAAGTTTAAAAAGGAAAAGATACTATGGGAAAAACAGCGAAAGGCAATGGAAATATTACCAACCAAACGGTTACTCTTACTTAATTACAGAGAGCGGCAAGAAATTGAAATGCTGAGGATCCAATTGCAGGAAGAAAAAGACAAATTCAAACAAAACGAGAGCAGGTTGCAAGCTGCTCAAGAAAGGATGAGGAAAAAGAATGAAGATCTAGAGAAACGGAACAGGGAGTTATTAGAGGAAGTGAAAACACTTGAGCAGGAACGGTCAAACTTCTTGGAGCTAAAGAAATCGATAGCAAAGGAAGAGTTAGAAGAAAAGAAACCAATTGAAGTGCGAACGAGAACTTCTTTACCGCTCGCAAAGCCTAAAAAGACTTCACTACTATCAAAGGCAACTAGGCTGTCGCTTGGGTCAGCAGAAACTAAAACGATAAAGAAAACCGCTTCAATGCCAGCACTGAATATTAAAGTTCCCAAAAAGAATATAATACAACCGCTGTCAGAGGGAGAATTGAAATTGAACGAGATGGAAAGAAATTTGGGCATGCAACGCCATATTCATGTATTTAAAAGATTAATATTAGCAATCTGAGTCCAAAGATGGTACAATTGAACGATTCTATCCAGACAAATCTCGCTGTGTATGGAATACAGATTCTATCGAGATAATCAAGCCAGATGGAACAACAACGACGTTCTTCTCCAACGGCGACAAGAAAACTGTAACTGTAACTAACATAGATAGAAGCAAACAAAACAGAAACCTATTGGTACAAGGAATCAAAGATAAAACAAACTACAATGCCGGATGGAGAAACTTTGTTTGAATTTGAAAATGGGCAGCGAGAAAGGAAACTAGCAGATGGAACCTACATCATAGAGTTTACAGATAACACGATAAAAACGGTTTATCCAGACAAGTCTGAAAAAATAATATATGGAGATGGAAAATATCAAGAAACTGATCCTGATGGCCGCAAGGTAATCAGGTTCCCAGAAGGAATGATAGAGATTCATCAAAACGGGAGAAAAGAGCGAATATATCCCAGCGGTGCGAGAAGAATTACATACCCAACTGGAATCCAAGAAACTATATATCCCAACGGCGATATCTGTATCAAAGACAAACTCGTAATCCTTATTAATCTAGGGAAATGTAATCAAGCAAACCCACACGAGCCTAATTGACAAGCAATATTAATATTTTTTTTAAATTTGTCTTTATTATTTTCGGTCCACACTACTACAAACAGTTGATAAATACAGCATTTTCATGAAGTAGGCGCAGTTTGGTTAATTGATATATCAAACACTGTTTTCAAAGGGTCGACAGTGCTAGGTCTGTCTCCAACGACATCGGTAGTATCAGTGGTATCGGTAGCATTACTTCTACCGCTACCCATACGGTTAACTGCACTCAAGTTTCCCAATTTCACATCTTGGTTAGATTCGGTATTCAAAGATGCTTGAGAGCCTAAAGGCATCACGCTATCACCCAAACCCTTCTCTCCTCCCCAAGATAGTCGTAATTCTTCATTAGATCCAGCACCCAATGCCTTCTTTCTTTCCAACACTTTACGAGCGTGTTCTTCTTGACGTGCCAATTTGAGCTGCAACTTGCTGATTTCACGATCACGATTAATCTTTGCAGCTTGTTCTTTTTCCAAAAGACGTAGTTTCAAAGCAGCCAAGTCTTCAGGGTCCTTTTCTTTACGCGACTTGAGTTTTGGTTTGTCACCTCTACGACGCTTTTTCGTTTCTTGCTGATCAGCTAAATCCTAAAAAGTTAGTCCATTCTATTGAATAAAAATCTTTATGACGCACCCCATAAAGAAGATTATCAAGATCGTTACCAACCTTCCATCGAGCTTCTGTGTTTGCTAGTTTTGCTTTGATATCGTTCTCGGATATCGTGAGCTTGGGTAATGAGAGTTTTGCTGATTGCGACAGTGTTTTTGCTGGTTTTATAGATTCAGTTAATTCGTCCAAAGGAATTTCGAAGGCAACCGATTGGCCAACGGTATTAATAGGAATTGATGGGATCACACGTTTTGATAGTACGTCTGATCCTAGGGTTACTAAAGACTTACCTTGAGACGAATCTGTAACAGATTCAGCAAGTTTTGGTTTTGGAATAGTTGTAGCGACAATCTGATTTCCTTCCTTTGAAACTCCACAGCCCATTGATGATAATAATTTAAAAAACGAATGTGTGATTTGAAGAGATTTAGCTTCACAAAGTGAATGATATAAGTGAGAGTGAAAATATGACTTTATAAGTGTGGTCGGAGATTTTTTGATGTGACGTATACCTGTCAGGGGGGAAAGATTATCAATCACAGCTCAAAGACAAATAGTAAATAAATAGTTTGAATTGCCGTGCTGAGTATTCGCGGGAGTATTGTGGGATCGTTTCAAGAGTCTCCTCATAGCTGTCAACACGCAATTCTTCAAAGAGGTGAAAATGAAGTGATATTGAATTGCCTGAGCTTGATTGTTACTCAGTATTGCAAACAATTCATATAGAAGCAATTAAATGTAAATAAAATAAAAAACAATCAATTTCAAATACTCAATTTGCATTGTTTTCAAATTTTCCACATCTGCTAAATTTAGGGAAATGCGAAATCTAACGGAAAACAATATTGAATTTGTCTTCAAATTGTAACCTCCTATCTTGCAACGGATTTGCCAGTACCGATCATGGGGTTTGCTTTCCCTTAAATTCTAGAATTTCCAATACACAATGGCATCCTTGCAAATTACCAGTAGAACCCAGACTATACTTTATTGGATATTTTCCTTTTGATAAAAGTCAACAATAACTTTGAGTTTTTCATCAAGTCCGGCAACCCAACTTTTCAACTGTTCGTTTAGCTTCTGATCTTCTCCGTGAGATAAATTAGCATAAAAGTCTTTACGGTATGGGCAAGCTTTCATTGCGACAGAAAAGATCGGACGAATCAAGAACGAATGATGCTTTGACAATTTTTGTTCGTAGGCTTTGGTAAACGAAGTTTGTAATTCCTCCGATCCATTCTCCAAGTTTAATTTCAATGCCAAACAAGTGAATTCCAATCCTCTTTTCAACCACAGCAGTGCTTCAGTTGCGATTCTCTTCTTTTCAGGCTTTTCTGAAATAACTATGGATTGAAGGGTTTTGGATTTATCTGGGAATTGATCATATCTTGTCTTGAGTTTGGTTACGTTTCCCTGAATATCAGACCTCACTGGGGAGAAGGCTGATCCTAAAGAATCTTTGATTAACAAAAAGTACCGAGGAGCTTCACTAGAACTTCAACGCTATTGAGGAACGGAATGGTTTCTACTTCACCGTTGATTAGATTGGCATCTTTGAACGAGGCAGGATTCTGGTCGAAAAAAGTCATTTTGATTTGCAAACTTGGACAAAGAATTTGCGCGTTCTGCAAGGGTGACTACAAATAATTCCAACTGATGATAAATCCTCCCTGATTGTTTAATTTTACAGGTTTATTTCAAGTTTGCAATTCCGTAAGAATCGGGACAGCTCATTAATAACCCAGAGACTATCCAGGAAAAGTTGGTTCTTATTTCCTTGTAAAGTCTATAATGATGAATCTTGGATGGTTCAATAGTTCCCCAACTGTCAAACTTGGTTGTGACTGCTACGCCACCCTTTCTGTTTTGAAAAGTGAGAAATACTTTTTCACATTTAAATGGGCAAGTCGGTGGATATCAAAGATCCGAAATCCCAAACCAAAGTCTGTCATTTATGTAGAACCAACCAAACCCAATTAACCAGGCACTTGGCAAAGAAATGCTTGCTCATCCCTGAAACCTGGAAATTTGATCCTGTAGATTCAACTGATTGCCAGTTTTGTAAATCAATATTCAACTTCGCTGATGCAAATGCATACGTCTCACATTTGGATATTTGTAATAGATACAATGTGTCTGTAGAACGAATGAAAAACTCCGAGACCAGAATGACCTCAAAGTATGCTCGGTCGCCTGCTACTGGTGCCAGAAACAAATTCAAATCATCCTCAGCTGCAATATGCCCTGTTGTTGGCCTTGTTGAAGTTATTCATATGGGTGGAAAGAAATATTTCAAATGGAATGATAAATACTTTGAGCCTGGAATGTTCTCTTCCGGAAATATGGGGGCTTTTTCAGCAGTAAATGTTAGTCAGGATGTACTAGAAGCTGGAGCTACACCATACGATACTCCGATGGCTCAATTTAATGATTTCTTGTCTCCTTACAGCCCTTATGCCAACCTCAGTCAAATACCAAATTCGAACCTCTCAACCGGCATGGAGTTTATTAACCAACTGAGAGCAACTTCGCTTAAAGATCCACAAATAGTTCCCATCACCGACCCGCTTTTTATAAATGCAGATACCAACGGTCCAACCTATCCAGATGTACGTCAAATGCCATATTCTGCAAGCAATACCAACCAATCTACAAATTATATCAATTCATTGTTCCCAATAGATGAACGCGACACTCTTAGCATGGACTATCTGTTCCAAGTGGATGAAAAGGATAAAAATGACATGTTTTCAAATGTGGTCGAAAAATAGCCTCCTTGTTAATAAACTGTTTCAAAAACCAAGATTTCTTTATTCCAAAAGAGGAAGCAATTCAGTAACAGTCTTGATGTCCATTGCTCGAATCTTTTCGGTCCACACCAATTTCTCATCATCATACTCTTGAGGCTCAATACCAACTACTTTGACATGTTCCAACCCAGATAGTGGGTAATTTGGATCCAATTTCAAAACAAATGCTCTGCCAGATTCAGCTTGAACAAGTAATTCTAATAACTCATCATCGAATATTCCTATTGTTGGTATTGATTACCTCCATTTTCTACTATTACTTGCATTTCTGATTTTCTACTCAAATAATTTTTAACACGATTGTTCAACAGCGTAACTGCTGTTCCTATAGCTTCATTAAGTGGCATATCAGCAATAATTTCTAATACATCTTGATACTCAATATGATCCGCCTTTGTTAATCTAAAGTACTTGAATATCTAGTTTTTTGTCAATAATAAAAGTAATAGTAACGTCTTGAATGATTACTTGAAACTTTGTATCCGAAAGAGTATTGATTTTAGTCTGAGTAAATCTGTACAATAAATTCAATTGCTCCTTGAACCATTTGCCTACAGTTACTAACAAGTACCCAATTCTTCGACTTTAGGATCTTTCATTTCAGAAATTCTCTTTGCTTCCAATTCTCGCTCAGCTGCTTCTTGTTGGGTTCTTTTCAATTCTTCATTATTAGTCAACAGCTCGTCCTTTCTTTTCTTTAATTTATCATTTTGCTCTTTTTGTTTTTTCAATTCCATTTCCAATTGTTTCATTAATTCCAATTCTTGCTTTTCTGATTCCAATAGCTCATCATTGTTTTGGAATTCAATTTGTAAATCTAGTAATTCTTGTTCTTTTTCTTTAGCGATCGACAAGTCATTAAACAATTGCTGCTTATTTAATTGTATTTGGTCAATCAGATGTTGCAACTGGTTCGATAAGGAAATCATTTCTTCCTTTTTCTGTTCAATTTCCAAGCGGTATTCCTTTGTCTTTTGTTTCTCTTGCTGTACTCTTTGCGAAATCTCGTTTACTTGATCTGCTGATTTGTACTGCGGAGTGAACCCTAGATTAATAGGAAATACCTATATTAACCCAATAATACCAGAGACCAGTTTATACCACTCTGCTTGATGGCCTTTTTCCAGAAATAATTCTTTCAACTTTGTGAATAGTAATTTATGATTCTGAATTTGAGAATCGCTGAAATCATTAATATTGAGTTGTAGATTTGCTGATTCTTTTAATAATCTGGTTATTCAAACATTACTGTTCAATAGACTGTACATCAATCATTTTTTTCAGATTTAGATTTCGGACGAGTTTTTAAACAATTTTCAAATCAGGTGATTAAACTTTAAGGTTAAACTTCAAGATATTTAGACTTTATATTTCAGTAAAATCATAGAGATATTTGCTAATATCAAAAGATACACTCTTTGAGACAATCAAGATAAATTCATATCCTACATTACACTTGATCTTGTAATTCAAGTGATTATTCACCTTGATCAACAGTCTTAGATTCACCAGAGTAGAAATCTATATTAGCTAAAGGTACTTGAGAATACACATCAAAGCAGCCAGGGATTTCTTGATCCAAAATAGAATAGAATATCGCTAGCAGTCTCTCTATATCGAATGCCTTTGGTCCTAGTAGCTGCTGTCTCTTTGACTTGTGCTTTATGATCTTCTTTTCTCCTCCCTTAGTAAAGAACCTATATTAACTTTGGCTACCTGTTATCCAAACGCGATGGATTAAACGAACCTAAAAAGGAAGCAATCAAAAGGAACTTTGTATAGTAAGGCAACTCAATCTTTTTATCATTCATTGTCCTTAAGAATAGATTGTTGAATGCTACTTGCAAATGCCTTTGGAAGAGAGTAAACAGCTTGCTACTTTGATCCGCAGTTGCTGAATTAGTAATATTTACCTTTCCCTTCTTTGATTGGCTCAATGTATTTTGGATACAAAACGGAACAGAGATACCTCAGTTCATTCAAATTGGTAGTAACACTGCTAATAGAATCAATCACCAGTCCAACAAACTGCTCATATTTCATAAAGTCTTTTCCGTCCAACATCAAGATTTGAATTGTTTCATCTCTGCTGTACTTTTGGAAATTAACTGTCAGTGGTTGTGGATATAGAAAATATTTTTGGAGCAAGTTCCATTTCAAAAAGGAAATAAATATAATCTGAATCTGAGGCTGTATTTCATGCAATTTCATTAGGAATGGGAATACGTTTGGTTCAATGTCCAATTCCTCAATCTGATCAAACACCTGCATTAACTAGGGTTACAATTAATCTCTTTGATTGAATAGATTCAATAAAAAATACAAAGTCATCAAAGTCATTGCATGTATGCGCTTCATTCCATTGCCTTAATATTGCTTCAAAGAGTTGTTTGAGGGAAAATATTTCCAGGCAATTTATCCATGAATGTAAAGCATTCTCCACTGCTTTCCTCGTGACAAACGTCTTTCCGGTAGATGGTAATCCAGTAATAAACAATATACTTTGATCTGAATCAATAAAGTTTTTAATTTGCTTTGTTTGAATTTCTCTTGATTGCATCTCCAATTTCGGACTAAATTTTCAACACGCTCTTGATTCATGGACGAGACAGATACAAACAGACTTGGAAAGGAAGTAGAGAAACAAGTCCAGGAAGAAACTGATGGACTTGATGACCAAATGGAGGTCGATAAAGACAGACCAGAAACGGAAGTTAAAGACAGACCAGAAACGGAAGATAAAGACAGACCAGAAATGGAAGATAAAGACAGACCAGAAATGGAAGAACCAAAAGTAGAGCACCATGATAAACATAAAAAGAAAAGAAAAAAGAAAAAGAAAATAATAGATCCAAGATATGAAGCACTTGCAGATAAAATACTCGTGTTGAAAATATTAAAATCGGATCCGCTAGTTCCAGAGATGGATTTGAAGCATCCGATGGTAAAGATTCATATTGTAAATATTCACACTGGACAGTACTATCACAAATCATCAGATAGATTCGTCTCTTCTGTTTACGAGCAAACCAATTTCATTCTACCTATACTTTCAGATAGCTTTGACTTGGTGTTAAATTCAACTAAAGCTCCTCATTGGAACCAATCCATTCTATTAAACGAATTGTATTTACATTTGGTTAAACCAGATGTCCTAATATTATTCGAGATTTTAGATTATTTGGATTCGGTAAAGCACATGTCACGGTAATTTCCATTAATGAAGGTATCCAGATGGCTGGAAAAGAGTTTGTTGGGCTTTTTTAAAAATCGTTGGGGAAGAAGCGAATACAGAAAAAGAATTACGGTTGCAGCTGTACAAATATCCTTTTTCTCTTTCTACAATACAAGACTTTCCTGTTCCATACGTATATCAATGCTACAAGAAACAGTGGCATAGATATCCTTCAACTTTTTATATTCAAATTGATTACCATGATCCAATATATGAAAGGAAAACTACGAATCCAGAGTTGCCTCTTGATAGAGAAATTGGATCTGTTACTATACAAGAATTGCTAAAAACTGATTCAGTCGTAAAGAAAGAATCTCCATACATGTCAATGATGGCCCTCAACGGAATATCTAAACAGTGGAAAAGGAATGAAAATGAAATTAATAGTTTACCAAACAAGCTATTGTATAGAATCGAAACTGGTTCTAGAGGTAGTTTCTCTTGTGCTTTTTCTAATATGGGAATCTTTTTGGCGGTTGGATGTGTAAATACAAACTCATTTCCTATAAAGATATATGAACTTGAAACTGGGAAGCGCATGGCTACGTTGGAAGGTCATTTAGATTTGGTGTATCAACTATGCTGGTCCCAAGACGATTCTGAATTAATATCTGCAAGTAGTGATGGATCAGTCAGAGTTTGGAAATTTATGCTGGATGGATCTTGTGTATTATCTGGTCTCTATATCCATCCTACCTTTGTTTATTCAGCAATATTCCATCCTACACTAACTGAGCCTCAATATATAGCTACAGCTTCATATGATGGTATAATTAGAATATGGGAGCATTCTAAAAAATCTGAACCTAGTAAAAAGCTAAGAGGACATACCGTCAATGTTAATACAATAGTATTCAGTCAAGATGGCAGAAGGATATATTCTGGTGATGGATCAGGAATACTAAAAATATGGAGTTCTGAAAAATTAGATGGAAAGAAAGACTCTTTAAATTACGAATGCATAAAAACTATAGATACATTAATGGGACATCCCATTCAGCATTTACAGATGCACCCAAGTAATAGAAAGTTGTTGGTTCAAACAATTGGTCCGTTATCCCATATCTTGGACACGAGAATTCACAGGTTCTTGTCCCACTTCCAGGTGCCTTTAGATACTACTTCTTTACCTCCTACTTTGAAAGATAACCAGTTCAAAATCACCAATCAAGCAAATTCGTTTAGATTCATGAAATCTACCTTTTCAGCGTGTGGTACATTTTTGCTATCTGGATCTTTAAAAGGCACAGTTCATATTTGGAAAACTGATACAGCTGGATATGTCGGCTCTTACTCCCACAAGTCCTTAAAGAGTTGGCAAAAGGATTCGTTGCCGATAGTTGACATCTCTTTCCATCCATTTGACAACTATGTCGCCTTTTCAATATGGGGAGATAAAGAACCAATATCAATATACAGTTATGACGAATCTTTGCCAGATATGAAAACGGTAATAGATATTAATTCAGGTTGAATCTCCAGAAATCGTTAAAACTAACCATTTGGATGTAGATACGATTGTGGCAAAGAGTATGGCCAATCTGTTTGTTGACGATAAGCGTAAATTAGAAAAGATCTCCTCAGCTAGAGCCGCAGATAGCTTCTTTGTTTCTCTAAAATAAACTGCTAATTCCTTAACATCACGTGACATAGTAAAAAAATGATTTTTTGCAAATCTAAATTCTTTCATCAAACAAATGGCACCATTCAGAACTTTTCTTGGAGCTCGTGTATGGCCTGGAAACTATTTGAAACTCTATTTCCCATTCATTATTTCCGGATCAACAATTTACTTTTTAGTAGCAGGCATTCACACCACGTTGATGGATGGTAAGTGATATTAATTGTAGCTCCTGATGACAAATGGGTTCGTATCTGGTATTTCGATATTTAATTGTAGTGACAATGTTCGTGAATCTTCTGCTGCAACTGCAATGAAACAAGAAGCAGAAAAGTATTTGAGAGAACACCAGAAACACTAAATGGAATAAAAGGTTTAACAAGTATTGTTTTGGATTATTTTGCTGGATGTTTGAATGGATGCGGAAACTTGAGAGTAATTCCGCAAGTGAAAGAGTAATGAGATCTTGTGTTCAATTAGAAACTTGAATTTTATTGCGAATAACTACTTACACTTTTGGTCCAGCGCCAAGAATTTCAGGACTAGCCTTGTCTGCATAAGTCTTGAAGTTATCGTTGAAGAGACCAGCAAGCTTCTTGACGGTGGCATTGTAAGATTCTTGGGTTCCTAACCAAGTTTTGGATGGGTGCAAAATTTCTGATGGGACACCAGTAACAGTCTTTGGAATAGACAAGTTGAAGGTTGGATAGATTTCGTATTCAGCGCTAGCCAATTCACCACTGTGGATGGCATCAATAATAGCACGAGAGTATTTCAAGGAAATTCTCTTTCCAACACCATAAGCACCACCGTTCCATCCAGTGTTGATGAGCCATGCGTTTGCTTTGTGTTGCTTCATCTTTTCAGCCAACATGGTAGCATATTTCACAGGGTGCCAGACCAAGAATGGAGAACCGAAGCAAGCACTAAGTTAGTTATAATTCTTACGAGAAGGTAGCTTGTGGTTCAGTGACACCATCTTCAGTACCGGCAACTTTAGCGGTATAACCACTGATAAAGTGGTACATGGCTTGAGCTGAAGAAAGCTTGGAAACTGGTGGGAGAACACCAAAGGCATCACAGGTCAAAAGGATAATGTTGGATGGGTGTCCACCAACACATGGGAGCTTAGCATTTGGAATGTATTCAATTGGATATGCACAACGGGTGTTTTCAGTGATGGAAACATCAGTGTAATCAACAACACGAGTTAATGGATCGTAGACAACGTTTTCCAAAATGGATCCGAATTTGATAGCATTGTAAATTTCTGGCTCCTTTTCTTGAGACAAGTCGATGGTCTTTGCATAGCATCCACCTTCAATGTTGAAGATACCATCATCAGACCAACAGTGTTCGTCATCACCAATGAGGAAACGGTGTGGGTCAGCAGAAAGAGTGGTTTTACCAGTACCAGAAAGACCAAAGAAGACAGAAACATCTCCGTTTGGACCTTCGTTGGCAGAGGAGTGGAGAGATAGCACACCACGCTTTGGCATCAAGTAATGCATGACAGTGAAAATACCCTTTTTCATTTCACCAGCATATTGAGTTCCAAGAATAACCATTTCTTTTCTTGCAAAGTTGAGAGAAACGGAAGTGGTAGAGGTCATACCAGTGGTGTATCTGTTTGCTGGGAAACCGCCGGCATTGAAGATTGTGAAGTCTGGTTCACCAAAATCGGCTAATTCTTGGGCAGTTGGGCGGATCAACATGTTGTTCATGAAGAGAGCATGGTAAGCTCTTGCACAAACAATTCTGACTTTGATTTGGTACTTTTTATCCCATCCGGCGAAACCATCGAATACATAGAGCTTTTCGCGAGTGTTCAAGTAGTCGATAGCACGTTCACGGTTGACCATGAAGGAGTTTTCAACCATTTTGAAGTTTACAGGTCCCCACTATCTATTAAAGATGATTTTTTACCCAAACATCGTTGGTAGTGGATGGTTCATCGACAACCCTCTTGTCTCTTGGAGATCTACCGGTTTTAGCACCAGAGCTAGTAACGAGGGCACCAGATGAAGTGAGAGCAGTACCCTTTTCATACTTTAGGGCTTCTTCGTACAAGACGGACGGACTGCCTGAAAGATTAACGAGAAATACCATTGCGAATAATAGGCTTGGTGAAATCGATACGTGCATCTCTGTTGAGTTGCTCATGGATCACATCGTGATATTCGACTTCACCGTCAGTATTAGTAGTAAATGCAGGCTTGGACATTCCGAAATAATTAATGAAAAATTTTCACTCTTGTTTCGTATTTATAATATTTTCTACAGCTCGTGATTTTTCATACGCCACATTTCATCCTTTCCTCAGAAATGGTGATTATGAATATCAAGTGGTAATCATGAGCAAGAAATTTTGACTAAATTGGAAAGCCTGGGTCGGCAGTAATCAAATATTATTCAAAGCACCACTGCTTGAGCGATTACCCAGCGAATTCATTTTCTTTTGTTGTTCCCGCAGTTGGCCCCCAAAAAGGAAGGAAAGCCAAAAACTTCGACCTGCAGACCAACAAAACACATGACGGACGGCGATATATCATAGTGATTGATTAAAAAATTAGAGATTGAATGCATTATAGCATTCGTGTGAAATGGTTTATAGATTGCACAGGCCAGATTCTATTATGCGAATGATATGAGTAAGGATGAGCCAACTTGAACAAACTCACAGCTAATCCTGGTGATGACTACAATCTAATGGGCATGCAGACTGAGTTATTCTCAAAAATGAATTGCCACTGCTCTAGTATTAATCCTAGATGAACTTGACTTTTACTTTCAAGATACCAGCGGCGGCCATTATCATCACAATTCCCGAGTTTCATGAGCATAAAATGCAAGCGGGTTTTTTATTTTGCAAAAGCCTAATGATAGTGAAACAAAAAGACCGCCTTTGAATCGGCAAATCATGTCGCTATCGACTGTGCGATTATTAAAATTCAAGTTCTTGGATTTTAATTTTTGTCCAAGTTAAGAGACTAATCAAAATGAGCAAAACATTTGTGGAGCAAGTTGCAGAATTATCGCAGAAATACGGTGTTGCTTGGCTGATAGTAAATCAGGCACTGGGCTGGATTACTTATTTGATGATTTATGCGTTGTTGGTCTTTACGGAAATCGATATCCTCGCATTTTTCGCTCAGTATAGATTCACACAGAAGCTGATTGCAAATCTCAGCCCATCAGCAGGAAATTTGGCATTGGCGTTCGCAATAAATAGACTAGGAACACCTGTTAGATTGGTTGCGACCACTGCGTTGATGCCATACTGCGCTCCAACGATCAACAGCTACGTCAACCCTTTGCTGATCAAGATGGGTCTCTATAGGCCCGCTCCGGTAGCTGTGAATGATCCAGATTATCCAGGCGTAGAGGAGGTAAAGAAGAACCAGTAAATAAAACCGATTTGAAATAATAAATCTTAAAAATACATACTATTTAAAGGATATCACACTCTAGAAATATATTTTTTCATGTCCTGATAGTCAATCTAAGTTAATGACAAGTTACCTTTTTGACATTTAACAGCATTAAAATCGAGTCAAAGTCAATGTTAAATACTGTCAAAAAGTTCCACTGATCAAGCGCATCTAAGCAAGCGGCGAGTACCAAAGAAGGCCGTTCGATGCAAAACTCTTTATGCAAAAGAATTGAATTGATTAGCGGGTGGATCTTGACCTCGATTGACGTACGACTTACATTGGATGCAGCGTAGGGCTTGACCCTAGGATCTGGCAAGCCTAAAGAGTTCAACAGCTCATGTAATAACGAATAGGGAGTTACACAACCGAGTTCCCAAGATAAGGCATTTGTTACTTTGCGCTCCATTCTCTTTATGTTAAATACATTTACCTTGATCTCTGCGGTAGTAAATTGAAATATAGACAATGAAATCATATCAGCTGTACTTGGATCTGCCAGTTCTTCAACCAACTTTCCAGAAATATAAACACAAGCGGTAGCCAATAAATACAGTTGCTTTCTAAGATTTACTTTAGTCTTTGAGAGATATCTATCAAAGATACTAATTGCCATGTATTTGGTTTCGGGTATAAACCTCAGTTTTTGACAGCTAGCGTGCATCCAAGTTAATATTTCTGGATTAGGGGAAAATTACCAATTCTTTGATCGTACTTTTTCGCTATATTCACCAAGTACTCTTTAGGCATCAACTTTTCACGTTCTTTGGCTAGTAAGGCGGAAAGCTGTTTGGTGGGTAAATGACACTTGATCTTCTTTTCGGCGGTAGGAGATGGCATTAATAGTGGAGGATAGCAATCAACTGGTGTTCTAGGAGACATTTGACCATAATGGAAAGTAGAAGTAGGATGGTATTGATATGTTTGAAGCTGGGTGTCTTGTTTAAGGGGATAGGCTGGTTGTGCAATGAGCTGGCTGATATTGAAAGGTCTTTGTTCGTTCGTTTTGATCAGTTCTTCTGCTGTTAGGATATTGTCAATCGAAGGGATGTAGTCTGCTTGCGAAAGGGGAGAAGGCAACAAGTATTCTTGCAACCGAGGCTTTTTCGTCAACACTGCTATTTCATTCCTAGACCTTTTCATGACGGTAGTATCGACTAGAGAAATTTTCCAACAGAGAAACCCGTGAGTTTTTGTTGTTGCTTCATTTTCTCGCCACTTGATCTTTTTGGCCCGTTTCAGAAGGTCAAAGAGTAATTGCAAATGAAAGAAATAAGCTCCCAACCAACTCTACTTGGAAAGTGAGACTGAAAACCATTCCGGCGAGCGAGTTATAAACAGTCTTCTGCCGTTGGGATGTCTTTGTTTCGATTTGGATTCACATCAATCGCAAGGCTGCGAGAGCTCCCAATTTGACTGTGAATAACAATTTGTGAAACCAACAATAATTTAGTCAGAGATCTTGAACACTCAATCAAAAAATATAAATCATAAACTAATATTTCATTATCGAAGGAAGCCTTCTGAAAAGCACTTTCTAAATTGTCTTTTCTGCAAGCACATTCCCTCCTTGCATTCCTGAGCGAAACGTGGATCATTCATTTCAATATAACTCATAGGTGTACAACGAATCTATGTTAATAAAATATACCTTATGTTGGCCAAAAAAGTCTCTATATCCGCCTTTAAGAATATAGATATCAGGATAGTTTAATTTAGGATAAAAGTCACGATTCAAGTTTCTATCTATACTTCTAAAATGAAGAGCCCTGGGCGTTAGTACTGTTGTTACATCTGTGGTGCCCTTTGGACAGAGTATTCGCAATGGAACACGATAGCCACCCTTTTGTTAGTGAGTTTGGAAAAGAATTTCCTCTCTATTTCATCTACCGTAGTGATGTTAATTGCTGACTCAATATGGCCGCCTTGGTATTCGTAGGGGTATCGGCAGTCGATCAAATGAAACTCGTCCATCTTGTCAGAGTATTGGCCATTGATTATATTTACAAGCTAGGCTTAATAATCTATTACAGTATCGGCTGTTATCCTTCTGATCATATCCTTTCCATCTTCAATCATGCTAGGCAAAATTGGCACAGGTTGGGAAAATAAATCATCAGGAGGGGGATGCAATACATTTTGATTCAAAGCTGCCAAGTTTTCTGCACCATTGAAAGTCATAGAACGTCGGATTTTACGAGGAGGAATGTTAGAATTAGAGTTTGATCTGCTGAGGCCTATTGCCACTCGTTCAACTTCAGGTTCATCTTCGCACTTTCTTCTAATTCCAATAGCCACCTTGCATCAGTTATCAGGGAAGCGATTTTGCAATTAAATACAAAAAAGCACGTTTGCCACTTACATCATTAACAGAACGCTGTTTTACAAGGCCAGACCCTTTCCTTTGATTCCAATGAGAAACCTTCAACCTACAGTAAGCGCAAATATTACTTGTTGAACTGGTTGAAATCCGATTTGCTTACTGGGCGAGGAGGTTTCATTTGATGCAGATTTTGGTCTTTGAACTTTAGGACAGACTTCTTCTTTGGTGAACAAAGCGGGGATTGGTTATATTCGCTACTGCTTTTGAAGGGATTTGGGGATTCTTTCGTGAGGGAGGTTTTCGAGTTTATATCCAAATCAAGCGAAAGATCTCTGAACTTAAAAGATGGGCTATATTCAGGCTTAGGATTTATTTTCTTTTCCTTGAATAACCTCGTCGCAACTTTGGGGGTATCTGGGAGAGGAGATCCAATGTTCGATGATGCCAGTGAATTCGCTGGAGAAACACTCAATATTGAAACGTCCGAAGGAGTGTCAACAGACTTTGAAAGGATGTCCAATAAACATCTGCGAGGAGTCCTGGCATCCATACTAGGGTTAATACACGATAATACTCTTGAGCAACTAGGAGGTTTTCTTCTAATTCATGTGCCAGCATCGAAACCGGCGAATGGGAATGTAAATTATTCATCAAGTTCAATTCAGGTTTCATGGCTGCTGGGTCTGGGGTAACTGCAAAGCTTTTGTAGGACATTTGATTTACTGTTATTTATCTATGTATTACTATGATCTTTTACCTTGTAATAGGTCTCACACCTAGTTGCGTTTGTGATGTAAAGAGATGAGTTTTTGTAGTAAACAAACAATTTCTAGTTTCGGACACTGTTACTACTATTTTTCTTCGTTGTACGTGTAGTTACTTTGTGGCTTAGCATACGCGACTGAATATTTTGATATTTTTGAAATGGAAACATGCAGTGTATGTAAAGAATCAATTGTTGGGACGCATATAGCTACTTTGACGGACAAGTACCACAGCGAATGTTTTCGATGTCACCATTGCTTACAAGGTGAAATCGTGATAACAGTGAGAATTCAAAGACAATGTATTTTTCGAGGAAGAAGGGCATTTTTATTGTGAAGACGACCATGCGATGCTATATTTGTATTTGATACTGATGTTAGAGCCAGGTGCGGAAAGTGTGCTGAAGTTATCCAAGGAAAGTGTATCAATGCATTGGACAATAAGTGGCATATTGAGCACTTTGTATGGTATAATGGCTTAATATAGTGAAAACTGCGGTAGATCGCTGGTTGGAACCAACTTTGTTCGAAAGGATGACAAACCATATTGCAAATTGTGCCCAACAGACAAGGAGCAAGCCAAACAGAAAAAGCTAGGTAATTAAAACTTATAAGAGAGGAATACACAGATTTTTGCGAGATGTGCAAACTCCCAATTCAAGTCATACCTCTCCTCTACAAAGGGAAAAAGTACCACCCAAATCACTATCACTGTATCCAGTGCGAAGCACCGCTGGATTCCAAATCAAGGGAATTCAACGGCGATCTGTATTGTTTTACAGATTATGAAAAAATAATGTCCCAGGTCTGCCATAGCTGCAGACTGCCAATAATAGGGGTGACTGTTAGTGCATTAGGAAGGGTATATCACCCAGAGCATTTCGTATGTACTAAATGTGATAAACCATTTAACGGAACTCAATATTTTGAAGACGAAGGAAAGCCATACTGCGAACTGCACTACAAAGAGGTAACAGGAGCACTGTGCCAGTTCTGCCGCAAGGCAGTCAAAGGAAAGAGTAAGTTGGTTTTGATTTAGTGATTTCTGCTCTTGGTTCAAAGTGGTGCGAAGCCCATTTCATGTGTATGGGTTGCTTTGCTCCATTGAATGACTTTGAGCGCAGCAAATTCATGGACTTTGACACAAAACCATTCTGCAGAAGATGCTATGACAAGTTGCCATCCGACACGAAAAGAAATACAAAGAAATATGCTGAATCTGAGAAAAAATATCTCCCAACTCCAGCGTAATAAACAGATCTTGGAAAACACTCGATTTATTTGTTTGCTAAATCATCGCCAACCTTGTCTAATTGTTAAAACGTAATTACAGGCCAATATTGCTTGCCATTCAATCTTTGTTTTGGTAATTGGGAGGGCTTTTCTTAAAGCTTTAAAAGTAGCAACTGCGCTGTCAGCAAAGGCATTATTTATAGCTATCTGGAATTTAGCTTCGACTTTTTGAATCTGCTTTACTATTTCTGATGGATCCTAGAGTTACTCAAGAACTACAACAGAAGGTAAATCGGTATCGCTTTCCTTGTGACTATTGAGCTGAACGTTTCCATCCTCGTAATAATGAATTTGTGCTTTGATTGACCCCTTCAAATTGGATTTTGAGAGTCTCCAGGAAGATCTTAATCTGCCAGCCCTTTGATAAAATCAAAACTACCAGAAATTGTTTGGGTTGTACTTGTTTCCAACAATATGAATTACAATGTTATCTTCAGATACAAATACAGATGAGATTCCAGAAGGATAGTAGTTTGAAACATATTCCGCGACTGCTTCATCAATGGCGTTTCGAAGCTTTGTGAGTTTTTCATCAAACGTAGGTGCGTCTGCATCCGCTTTAGTAGCAGTCTAACTTAAATCGGGTGTACCTGGCGCATATGATCGACTGTGTAAGTTGAAGATGATCGAGGATCATAAACCAACGATTCACCAATGTGCGCTTCCGGAGCCACTATCAACTACTGATTAAACTATATAAACTTCATAGTCAGCATCAGGCAGTTTAATTGGGATTAACTGCACCTTGTTGTGCGCTTCAAACGCCGGTACCAACTGCGCTATTTCCTCCTTATCGTCAACAATCCCACGGATATCTTTAGTTAAACCAATACTACCATTGTATACATCACTAACTTGCCCTGGCGGACTGTTCAACAGAAACTCTTGAATTATTTCCCCCTTGGCTGATTGCATCTCTGGATTTTCCGTGACAAAAGGCGTGACTTGTAATTTTACAAACTACCGCGAAATCTAATGTCGTCCCCTAGAAGAAGAATTGAAACGGATGTAATGAAGCTGTAAGTTGCTTTTAAAACAGGTTAATGAGCGACTATGAAGTTACGCTTGTCAATGATAATATGCAAGGTTCTTTATGATTTAATCTAGAATTCTATGTCAAATTCCAAGGGCCTGAAGACAGTAATTTACCGCTAACATTAGCTCCATTCAACGGAGGAGTCTGGAAAATACATGTAGAGCTTCCGGATCAGTATCCTTACAAATCTCCTTCAATCGGATTTATGAATAAAATATTCCACCCTAATATCGATGAATTGTATGTATCATAGAGGTGAAGAAATGGAGCAGATTAACACTAGGAGTGGCTCTGTATGCCTGGATGTGATTAATCAGACCTGGAGTCCAATGTTTGGTAACTTACATTTTACAGTAGACATGGTAAATATATTTGGAGTTTTTCTGCCTCAGCTTTTACGCTACCCTAATCCTACAGATCCGTTAAATGGAGAAGCCGCGGCACTGCTAATGAGAGAACCAAGCGCCTACGACACCAAGGTTCGTGAATACGTATCCAGGTACGCAACTAAAGAAGCCGCGGATGCAGCTACTCAAGAAAGTTCAGACGATGAAGTTAGCTCAATGGGGTCATTTTCAGATGATGAAACCCCAGGAATGGAATTGTAAATCTCAAAATTACTGAATAAATTACTAACTTAAATCCATTTCCTTTACTGGAAATCTTACTCATGATTTGTGATGATTCATCAACTAGAAAATTCTAGTGGCTGTGATTGCATTAAATAGTCTAAATTTTCCTTTTCTTTGAAAATGAATCTCGAAGATATTGTGACGAACCTCAGTTTCGATAGGCTGACCTCAAATCTATCACCATCTGTGAAATCGCATGTAGTTAAGGTATACTCCAACATGGCCGTAATGCTCGGGCTAGCCACTCTCGGCACTTATTTGGATATTCTCCTGGATAACTTTGCTGGTGGAATGGTCTCTACAATTGTTTCTATTGTATGTCTATGTAAGTATTCAACTAATCATAGTGGGCTTTTACTTTACCGATGAACGTATCAATCAACAACAAGCTCAGATGTACCTGTACACTTATTCCCTGATGCAGGGGATGTCTCTTGCTCCTCTTATCTCATTCGTGGCCTATGTCGATCCTTCATTGATATTCATGGCTTTAGGTGCTACTTTTATTTTGTTTACATGCTTCTCTCTTTCAGCTCTGAACTCGTCAAGAAGAGATATGATTTATACTGCCGGATTGCTTTCAAGTTGGGTTTCAATTTACTTGTGGATGAGCCTTATCAACTTTTTCGTTGGATCTCGAATGATGTACACTGGGGAGCTCTATCTCGGTCTGATGGTCTTTTCCCTGTTTGTGATTTTCGATACTCAGATTATGATTGCCAAAGCAGAAGCCGGATCCAAACTGGTGTTGCGCCATTCGTTGGAATTGTTTATGGATTTCATTCAGTTGTTTGTAAAGTTAATTCAAATTTTGTTGGAGAAGAAGGAAAAGAAGAAGAGAAGAGAAAGAGACGAATAAATCTGTAGTTTAATTTTTTTTGTTTTTTAATGTCTGGCAGAGGAAATCCAAATCCCAACAGACCAACCAAACCATTATCAGCGGCAGATTTTCTGTCCAACCCAGCACTGCTGTCAGCTTACATTGCTGCCTATTCATCTCTCAGCAATGCTAGACCTCCGAAACCCCCTCAAATGGCAGCTTCAACATACGATCAGATACTAGCAAAAACATTGGCTGCTTACAGTGCAAAGCCAAGACCAGTGAACACTCCTCAAATTAATAGACCTATAGTAACAGAGAAAAGATCACCAGAGGAACAGGAACATTCTCGTGTAGTAAAGCAAAGGATTGAAGAGGCTCTGACCGCAGATCATGAAAAAGTGCTCAATCCAAGTACGGAACCGTTTGTAAATAAGGAAGATATGATTAGTAGATTACTGGCATTTCATGTAGTGCAAATTCCAAGTCAGGAGAAAGAACAAGTAAAGCAGGATTATAAAGAGCTCGTCGATGGTGCTATTTCGAGGATTAATCTAATTGAACAGCTGGAACAGGCTGAAGCAAAAGATCAAAGTGAGCTGCTGGTGAAATTTGCAGAATTCTTGACCACAATGAATAAACAATAATTTAAATAGAAAGTGCGAGTTGTCATGAGGCGAAAAGCTTTTATTAAGTTAAAGCAACATTGTGAGTGGGTTTTCAAGGTAAGCCTTGAACTTTTGCAACCATTCAGCAGCAACAGCACCATCAACAACACGATGATCTGGACTTAGAGTTACCTTTAGTACTTTGGTTGCTTTAAATCCTTTTTCGCTGGATGAATCTAATACAAGTTTATCTTCAATACCACCGACTGCCAAAATAGCAGCGTGTGGAGGGTTAATTATAGCAGTAAAATGTTGAATTCCGTACATACCAAGGTTGGAGATGGTAAAAGTACCTCCTTGGTATTCTTGTGGGGCGAGTTTTCCAGCTCTGGCTCTTTCTGCCATAGATTTAACAGAGTTTGAAATAGCTGATAGTCCTTTAGTTTCTGCGCTTGCAACAATTGGGGTAATCAAGCCAGTGTCAGTAGCAACTGCAACAGCAATGTCTGCACTCTTATATCTACGATTAACAATTGTTACTCTCTGATAAAGGTTCCCTGCCATGAGCTGTTTACAGCTGGCACATCTAAAAGTGCCAAGCTGGATGCTTTGATGACAAAGTCATTGACAGATAGCTTATATTTACCGTTGGATTCTTTGTTCAATACTTCTCGAAGCTTCAAAACCTTGTCTACATTAATTTCTTGCGTCATGTAATAGTGAGGGATTGTGGATTTAGATTCTGCGAGACGGTTAGCAATAACCTTTCTAATGTTTGATAGTGGTACATCTTCAAATGCGGCCTTTGCAGTTGGTGCTGCTGGAGTGGCAGATGCTGCTGGTTTAGGGGCAGCAGGAGCTAGAATTAACTACTATATTACCTTTGTAGTTTTCGATATCTTCCTTTACGATTCTTCCGTCAGGTCCAGTTCCTTTTACAGTGGCAAGATCGATTCCTCTTTCTGCTGCCAAGGTTTTTGCGAGTGGAGAAACAAAAATGCGTCCAGTAGATGCAGGTTGGGCTGGAGCAGGAGTTGCTGGAGTTGGTGCAGCAGTAGCAGCAGCTGGTGCTGGAGCAGCTTGTTCTTTGTTTTCAGCTGGAGCAGGGGCTGCAGCTCCAGCTGAAGGAGGTACGAAATTTTCAAATTTCGCAATATCAGCTTTATCTTCTACAAGAACACATATTGGAGTGTTGACATTAATGTCCTTTGCTCCTGCATCTACAAAGATCTTTGCGATAAAGCCTTCATCTTGGCATTCAAAGTCCATTTGGGCTTTGTCGGTTTCGATTTCAACCAAAATATCACCAGGAGTTATTTCATCGCCAATCTTTTTGTGCCATTGCCCGATGTTACCTAAAGTCAGTCGTCGAATACCGTGGGTCATTGTAGGGGAAAGTGCAGGCATCTTGATGACGGTATGAGGAGGAAATGCTTGGTTACAAAAATGGTACCTTCAGATGAAAACCTCTTGAAGAGATTCATTTGGTTCCTAGCCAACGGAAGTATAGCTTGAGAAAATTTGAATGCAGGCCTAACAGTCGAGATGAACATTCTTAAAATGAGTAAAAATTAGTTGGGGCTTAGTTTTTTAATTTGTCTAAATGGGGAAAATGGAGATCCCACAACTGAAGCGATAAGAAAATCAATATAACAAAGCTAGTACCGCCTGTTAGTAGCGGATCGATTCATCTAAAAATCTTTTTATTTTGGAGTAGATGAAAGGAATTCATCCTTTGCCAGTCTTGAAGGAATTATATTTTGCTTGCGGACTGTCTTGGCGCTTTCCAGTAGTGACTGTGTCTTTGGACTCTGCATTCTCACTCCCCGATAAAGTCTTGATTTTGGTGTGATGGGAGTGTTTAGCGTCTTTGACTCCACCAAGATATCAGAGTCTGTCAACCTACGGTAAACAAGGCGTACTTTTTTGCATTGTCAAACGGATTAACATTTTCTTCATCTTCGATTGGGTTTGTGGACTCGTACCAGATCCCATTTGTTTCTTGCGCAGAGCTCTCAGACATTTGGTCCGATAGCAACAAATCAGATTTTCAACATTAATTCCATATTACTTGAATAGCTCTTTCTTTAAACTACTGTTAGGAATGATTACCTTGGAGAGGAATAATTGGCTTGAGAATTCGCTTTTTCTGCTTTAAGCCATCTATATCAAGAATATTTACGTTGGTGTGGGTGGGAATGTATTCAACAAAGCCGCTGTTGCTTGTGCCCTTTTCTCTTCTTCCAGCATTGCCTTTTCTCTCTACCATCAACTTAAATTACTAAAAGATTTGCTCTCTCCACACCCATTCTGATAGCGGCATCGGTAAAATCTTTTCGTTCTTTATCCAACTGTTCTTTCTCTCTCTTTAATTGCTCCCATTCCTCCTTTATTTCTTCGATATTTTCTTCAAAATCTGATTTGAAATCTGCTGTTGGTAGTTTAGAAGACAGAGCCATTTCCAATAACTGTTTTTGCTCCTGAAGCTTTTGATTATTTTGATCTACATCAAACTGTGCTTACCTAATTCACTCCTCAATTGTTGGATTTCAGTGTCTGCTTTCAACTGTTCAAAAGAGCGATCAATTAAAGCATTCAAAGTTCCGGAAACAATATCTTTGACATCTTGTGCAGGCATATGGAATAATCCTTCTGCTATTGATAAATCAGGCGCTTTAGAAAGTAGCCTGGAGTATGAATCAAACACAATCTGTCGTAACACTGAATTTTCGTACATGATTTCCTTTTCATGCTCCTCGTAATTTGCAATCACTATATCATACATTGGTGGCTATCTTAGATTAACCTTACAATTTCTAAAGCCTGAGCTTGATATTCTCCGTTGATTACTACTGATTGGGTGGCTTTGGATCCAGATTTTTAACTTGAAAATACCTTTGGTTAGCTTGGCCAATTGTTCTCTCATTTTGATCTTTTCCGCATTGGATTTTTTCAAGTCGTGTTCATAGTGCGTTTTACAGTATTGTAAATTCAGCTTTGATTTCTTGTTTTCCTCTTTCTGTAAAACAAGCTCCTTATTTAAAGTATTGATTTTCTTTTCCAATAAACTTTTGATTAACAATAATTACTCATTCGCAAGGTTCAGTTGTTTGATTTCCCGTTGATTGGATGTTTGCTGCTGTTTTAATTTCCGCTAATATCAACTGATATTTACAATCTCGTTTTCAAAAGCGGATTGCTCCTGCTCCAGAATCTTGATTCTTTCCGTTTGCTCATGGCGGTACAGTTGCTCTTTATGCTGAAGCTTCAAAAGTGAAAAAATAGTTCCTTGAATAGTTTGCTCATTTGATAAATCTAATTCCGGATATCCGATCGCTGCTAGTTCTCGATTGATGTAGTTTAAAACTTCACTCATTCAGATTAGTCCGAAACCAAGACAAAAATATTTCAAAGAATAATTTGAATTTATGCTGGTTAATAACCAGGAAATTAGCCGTCATTTATGTCATAGCACTACTTTAAATTGCTCACTGTATTCGAGATCTGTATTCCACTCGACCTCAAGATAAAATGAAATCAGTATTCAGGCAACATTAAGATGATATGAAATCAGTTTACCTCAAGATTATGCTTTATGTATGGCCCAGTTGATTAATTTAACAATCATGGAGAACGGATCAAAAACTGCATATGATTGCCAACTGCCGATCTCTAATGAGTCCTATTACCAAGTAAATTGGAGATCTATCAGAAATCATCTTTTTTTGAGGGAAAAATTTAAACTTAAAATGGGCGGTGTGTTGTCATCTCTTGTTACTTCCACAGCATGTTGTTTTGGAAATGCGGCTCTTTCTTGCTTTTGTAATATATGCGGCAGTAAAAGTTCGACAGCAACAAGAGTAGGTTACGCCCTCCAATTTCTAGTTACTGCAATCTTGTCCTGGATAATGCTAACTGACTGGATGGGTAAAAAACTACGGGATATTAGCTACGGCTATCTGGATCTAAATTGCCCCAACGGACAGTGCTATGGTGTATTGGCTGTATATAGAATATGTTTTGCAACTTCAGTCTTTCATTTACTAATGTGTATCGGGATGTATGGAGTAAAATCCAGTCAGGATTGGAGATCTGGAATCCAAAATGGTTATTGGGCATTTAAATGGCTTGCCTGGGCAGGATTGATAGTGCTTGCCTTTTTCCTTCCAAATGGATTTATTATGGGATGGGGTCACTATGTTAACATGCCTGGTACTATTAGTTTAATTTAGGCGCCACTGTATTCATATTGATCCAATTAATTTTACTTATCGACTTTGCATATTCAATCAGTGAGACTTTGTTGGGTAATAATTTCTAATGTAGCATGGTGGGAAGAGTCTGATGACCAGAGATATCTTGGACTATTACTCGTATTAACTGGCATCAGTTATATTGCTACAATCACCATCACTGGTTTCATGTATGCTTGGTTTGGAAAAGCAGACTGTAAATTGAATCAATTCTTCATAACCTTTAATTTGATATTGATGTTACTTACCAGCGGGATTTCTATCGCCCCATTTGTGCAAGAAGTGAACCCTAAATCTGGACTGGCTCAAGCAAGTATGGTGGCTATCTATGCAACATATTTGATTGCTAGCGCATTGTCAAGTGAACCGTCTGATTCTGATGGAGGTGTGTGCAATCCAATGGTTGAGCAGGGTCAAACGCAAACGACTTCTGTGTTGATGGGTAACACTGCTTAATATTAGGCTCTCTATTTACATTCCTGGCTCTTTCCTACAGCGCTACAAGGGCTGCTGAAACTTTTACATACAGTACTGAGAGCGAACCATTGATGGGATCTCACTTGAATGCTGCTGTTGAATCTGGTGCCTTGCCAATGTCATCCCTTAATGCTCGCGAGGAAGGCAAGTACCCGCAAGATGATGAACAAGACGGAGTCCTCTACAACTACTCTTTCTTTCATTTTGTATTCCTTATTGCTGCAATGTACCTTGCGATGCTAATTACAAATTGGGACTCTGTTGTTTTCACCAAAGATGATCTGGCAGTAGTTGGCAAAAGCATGGTAGCTGCTTGGGTTAAGGTGGTTTCATCTTGGCTAGTACTATTGATTTATTTGTGGACAGTCATTGCACCAGTCGTTTTACCAGACAGAAACTGGGATTGAATATCAAATAAACCGTTTTTTATTTTAACAAGAGTATCGATCTTTAGCCTGACTTGCGTTTTTTACAGCAGTATCTGCATGAGCTTGGAAACCAATCTTGTCAGTTATCCCAAGATATTCTTTAAATTCATTCCTATATTAATTCCAATTACCCTATTTGAAGAGTCTTTTCTTTGTCGTCGAACGTTTTAGTCCACAATGAAATTCTGTCAGCAGTCTTTCGCACAGAAATTACTGCACCAGTGATTTCTTCGCTGTGTGTGAATTGTTCGCCAATGATGGCCAACATCTGAATTAATGAAATTTACAGTTTTTAACCAATATCCGTTGAGCTCTTGCCCTCTTTTACTTCGTGCTTGGGAGTAAGTCCATTTGCCTCCCTTTGCGTTTTCCTTGTCTTCCCACATCGGTTTAACACCTTCCTTGAACAAGTGATAGTTGGCTGATGCTGGAAGGTCAGATGGCGGTCTTAAACTGTGGATCAATCCCCAAAAATCCTCAACTGATTCAACTGTAAAAAGGCATTTCAAATTTTCATCCCAGGTCAACTTTGGATTTTGCTTCATAAATGCGGCATCGTCGAACCACAGAGTCCATTTGAATTGCAATGGGTGTTTCAAGGTGAAATTCACTGGATCCTGGAATATGGTAATTTGCTGTTCTGATTCTTCAGTCATTTCACTGAAAAAAAAATTAAGTGAATTTCAAAAAGTGCGAAATTTCCAATGACCACGGCAAAGAGCAAGCCAGCAAACTGCAATTAAGGATAGATTTTCCCATCGTTTTAAAAGGCTGGAAAAGGTAATTTAAAAGTCTTATATTTTAGCCAAGTAAATATGAAGTTTTGAATCCTCACCTCCACTGATAATCAAGTCATTCTTCCAATCCAAGCCATAAATCTTTGACTCTCCATCACCTAACGAGTACAGGGGGATGCTTGAACGTATATCCCATACTTTCACCGAACCATCGTACGAACTGCTAGAGAAATGGAACCCAGAGGCTTCGGAATTCGCAAGGCTTGAAACCCAATTGTGGTGCGATGTGAATTTCATTTTCACAATCATTCCATCTAAATCAAATGTGGATTACCTTTAGTGCGCGGATCCCACAATCTAATACTTCCATCGACATGGCCCGTCATAATTACTTTAGATTCAGGCAAGTATCCCATACATCCAATGACTTTTTCGCAATTCTAAAGAATTAAATAAAGTATTTACCATTGTAGTAGTGTTTAATTCTTCATTCAAATCCCACACTCTGACTGAATGATCCCAAGATCCAGAGTAGAGTGTATTTGCGTCATGAGGGTCAAATTTAATGCTGGAAACTGCACCGCTATGTCCTTCAAGACATATCTTGTGGTTCTAGAATAAGAAAGTATATACTTTGACGGTTTGGAAATTCGTTTTCTGTTTCTTTTTAGATTTCTTTGCAACATTCACTGCTTCACCATCTTCCAAGTGACTCCATAATCTGATGGTTTTGTCCCAAGAAGCAGTTGCAAAATGATCCTTATTTGGGCTATTTGCAATTGATTCAATGCCTCCTTCATGTCCAATACAGGTATAAGACAAGTTGAGAGATTCGCCATCCAAGTCATAAACATAAATCTCTCTTTGCAAATTTCCAGCAACTACAGTTTCATCGTTGAGCCACTCTACGCATTTAATTGGAGAATCGCCGTCAGCAGTTGATGTTAATAGACTTCCAGATTGTGTCCAGATTCTTACATAAGAGTCAAACGATCCTGTAAGAATATGAGTGTTTGATTTCTGGATTTTTACACTTGAAATCCAGTCATCTTGAATTATAGTGGAGGATTCTGATGGAGGCAAGCTCAATTCAACAAATTCTATTTTAAGTGTGTTTTCCTATCATTATGCGGTCGATTACTGTGGAAAGTGAATGGGCATTGAGGTAATTATCCAAAGAAACCCGTAAAAATTTCCCATTGATGATGAAATCAAACGGAATAGGATCGTCTAACGTTAGAATTGGGTACCTAAACCCAACAAGTGATTGATAATTTCAGATAATCCAAAGCGCTTCAACTTTGTAGGCACCAGGATAGGAGCATCCGTTACTGCGTATTTGCTTTGTCTTGAATAAAAGGAAACTTGGACTTTTCTCTCTTCTGTCATTCTTTTGAAATGTGAAATTCAAAAAAAAATAATTTTCGTTTGTGAGTGAAAATATCGACAAGCTGTAGCAGAGCAATTAAATGAAAGCTATATTCGATAGCCGATAATATCAATAATGACTCTTAATGATTCAGCTTAAAGTTTATTTTTAATTTTGAGCTTTGGGTTGTATCCTAAATTTGATAAAGCTAATTGGTTGTTGTTCATTGGTAGCATTAACAGAGGATGTAAAATTGGTTTGCTCATTCAATGGCTTGCTTCGTGGAGGAGCCACACCACTTTGCAAATCATGACCACACTCGAAAAGCTTTTGGAAACAGTTGATTGGAGAATTGCTTTGGGAATAATGCCATTCGTATATTTAATGCCTTGGACGTTCTTTACCGTACTACTAGTAATTAGTGCATTCCTTTTGGGAATTCTTTTTGAAGAAGCAAATGTCCAGGATGGTGGAGGAATCGCTTTGATTAGTCAACATTATCAAGCAAGGATTCAACCAATCAATGAAGAGGCGAATGCAAAGTTCAAGGAATCTATCGAAAACAGAGTTCTTTACCCCCGGCCAGAAGCTGTTTCCCCAGAGTTGGAAGCAGTATTAAACAAGTTCATTTCAAATATCGTCCGAGATTTTATCAATGGTTGGTACAATAACTTTAATGTTTCTAAAAAGACCGATTTTCCTGATGCCATTCAATCCGCATTGTTTGACAGCTTTGTAACTTTAGGCAATTCTGCCAGAAAAATCAATCCCACCAATCTTATTTTGTCTACAATGGAGTCTGTTATCCAGCACGTGGTAATATTTAGTTAAATTTAGAAAGAATATCGAGAATTCGACATGTCTGGGCTGGATATGCAGGACTACCTGAAGATGAAACCTGAATCTAGATTTAATCGCTTCAATTCACGAAAGGCTGTTGTAGACCATCTTTGTGAGCAATCCATGAAGCTCATTATCCATATTCTTCCAAGGGCAGATAGAAATTCCCCTGCATTATTTGCAATTGTACAGGAAATCGTTGCGACCACAGTTTTGTTGCCTATAATCGATAAAATTACCAATCCTGATTTTATTAATGAATCTCTACTGAATGCATTGAAAAAGAAAACCGAACAGACGAAAACAGTACAATCCCAAGGGAAAACATCTTTGAATCAGATCATAGAAAACGAAGGGAATCTGTTTGACTTTCAATCATTTTTGAATGACGAAAACCTCTTTAAATTAAATCTCTTTATCGATATTCAAGAAGCGAGGAAGATGGACAAGCTGCAAGACATTGTGATAAAAATCAAGAATGACGAGTATGGAAAGCAGTTGCTAACGATACTTGTGCAATTGAATATTGAAGATTTAGGGTTGGAAGAATTAGCATTATTGGAAAAGAACATTGTCGCTACGTTGGACATTCAAGCTGATCTGTTTGTTGCTCAAAGATCTGTGAAAATGGATGTAGATATAACCAAAGAAAATAGTGAATATTATCCTGGTTCAGTAGATAGGGCTCGATTTCTAAATGGCATTATCTCAAATTTAGAGTCAATACTATTGGACATTGGGAGTCAAATGGGTTCATCAGATGCTGAAGCTCTTTCCCAATTGGTGGAGTCAAAGTTATCCACTCAATCTCAACTAGAAGAATTCCGCGAACTGCTTGTCCAGGAACAGGAAAGTCCCTTACAAAAAAAGTTGTTTGATATTCATGGTGCCAAACTGTCAGTAACTCTGGAAGATATAACAAAGTCCAAAAAAGAAAGCAGCATAATGTCACTAGGTTTTATGAATACTATTTCACAAAATTTTGAAATCAATGTGGTCACAGACTTTAACAATTGGACTGTAGTGAAAAGTGAAGGTGATTTTGAGCAATTGTCAAAAACATTAAACAATCATTTTGCTAGAATTCAGCCGTTGAAACCAGATGTCAAAGGGTTCATTTCCAAAACTTCAGAAGGCGAATATCAAGCAAAAGCCCAAGAATTCTCTACATTTTTACAGCAATTGAATGGCGATCCTGTTGTAAAGCACAGTATAGAGTTCATTTCATTTTTGCAGCCAGTCGAAGTCAAGAAATTAGCGATGAAAAAATCCAGCAGTTGGATCGACCCAAATATATCCATGAAGAAGGTTCTTAGCTCAGCCAGCATTGGGATTGGATCAGCTCTGAAAAGAGTTACAGAAGCAACCACAGTTACTGAAAGCCCAATTAGCATGGAAGGGAAGCCAGAAGTTGATGAGCAGCTTTCGGATAGTGTGGATAGACATTTAGGATCAAATGGCAGTAGTCAGACACCACTTGCACTGGAAGATTTTGATGAAGATGAAATCGTTTTTAATTCTTCTATTAGCAAAGAAGATTTGAATATTATACTGGACGTTACGTTCACTACCATCGAAGAACTGTTTTCGTTAAATCAGTCAAACCAATGGATGCGGCAACAATCCTTACATTTAATTAAGGTAGTACTGAAGAGAATGTTTGGGAAAAAATTATCTTCTGCTATTACTTCAAAATTGGATCAAGCTTCAACGGGATCATCAATCTGCACCACTATTGATTCTTTAACTGAAAATCTTTGGCCAGATGGACGACCTTGGGGATCTGGACCGCAGATTCCTCCAAAAACAACATATGAAACAGAACGAATCAAGCACCAGCTCTTTTGTCTGATTAATAAGCAAGAGGGGATGCAGAGGAGTGAAGAATTCGAAAAGGCGGTTGTGAGCATTCAAAATCTATTAGGGAATGTAAACACTACCAAAGGGCTACTTCGAGGGTTTTTCTTGGTTCAAAACCAGCATTTGAGTGCCGGTTTATGCTGTGAAATTATAGAGAGTATTGTGAACATGATTACTTCCAACTAATAAAGCAAAATTGCGTGATTTATGGCGTTTCCAGGAATCCGTATTTGGTTGCTTGAATTTTTTCGCGAGTTCAGAAAATGAAATTTGCAGTGATTCTCAGCTCAGTTAGACCAGGCAGAGTAGCCGATAGAGTAGGAAAGCTCGTTACTGAGGAAATCCGTCGAAGGGGACATTCCCCAATGCTAATTGATCCAAAGGTGTAGTTTTTCTAACATTAGGTCTATGATTTGCCCATGCTCTTAGGAAGATTTGCTTATATGGACAAGAACGAACCTTCATACAGCAAATTAAGTGAAATCTCTGATATCTTGCGGTCTTGCGATGCCTTTATCGTATGTTCAGCAGAGTATAACTTTAATATCCCTCCAGCATTGACGAACTTGATGAACTACTTTTTGGAAGAGTACAAATACAAGCCAAGTGCAATTTGTTGTTACTCTCCTGGTTCATTCGGAGGTATTAGAGCAGGGTCTGTGCTTCGAAGTTACTTGGATGGCCTTGGGTGCCCTTCAATTCCAAAGATGTTCCCTATCCCATCTGTTAATAATTCAGTAAAAGAAGATGGAACCACTGATAATGAGACTTTAAAGAAAAGTCTCGCTGGGTTTCTGCTTGAACTGGAATGGTATGCTGAAGCACTGAGTGCACAACGCGCTAAAGGGTTGCCTCAATAAATTAGCGTGAATAAACCGTCTTTTAACATGTTTATAACTCGCCGTTCCTTATTTAAACCGCTTCCAACAATCATTGCTGAGCCTCCTATGCATCGGAGCAGCAGCGGTGAAATACCGATATCTGTTATTAGCATATGATGTAAATCACTAACCAAATTATTCTACCGTTACGCAGCTGTGCCGTACAATCAATTGGAATTACATTAGAGCCTTTGAGAAACTGAAGAATATCCCCTGTTTTTTGATTTACGCCACACCTTGGAAGGGGAACTGTTTTTTTAGGAAGCTTGTGCGATGTTGTCCGCAAAGTCGAGCGGCAGAAGAGAAATATAAAAAGCACATGGATTCTTTAGTGGGTTTACACTATCATGACCAAGCAGCAGTCCCCAAGAAGACCAATGAATGGTAAAAGATAAACTAACAAAGCATTTTTCATCTACCGGAAGGCTATGAGAGAAAAATTTATTGCTCTAGCTGGAACCTCACGTTCTCACAACGTCTCCAAGGTTGCTGGCGAGAGCTGGGCAAAGGAATCGCCAGAGGTAAAGGCGCACTATCAAAATTTAGCACTGGTTGCACACCAGGAGCACAAGGAAAAGTATCCAGATTTTGAATGGTGTCCCAAAAAGCCTAGGGATAGTGACTCAACCAAAGTTGAACCTTCTATGAAGAGAAGATACTCAGAACCTGCTATTTCAACTAAACGACCTTACACCTTCAGGAAAACAAAATCCGAAGACTCTTTAAAATTCAACACTGTAAAGGAGATGCCAGAGTACAACAATTATGAACCAGTATCTGCCGACGTTTACTACTCCACACTATTAGAGAGTGATTATGCAATTACTTCTGCTGATCTAAATGCGTATCCAAGTTATGACTATCAGGATTACGGTGCAGTAATTGAAAATTCTCCTTTTTCTTTTGTACAAACAGACTATCAAGCAGCTCCAGTAAAGAGTGAAATGGAAATCGATCCATTCGATGCTCTTTTCGCTCAGCTTACTATGGACTCGGTTAACAATCAATCTTCTGTACACTTCTAAATCCTGTTCATACTTTGTATGTAAATTGAACCTCATCGTAATAAACTCTGTACTTTTGATTGACTTACTTTTTCGTGAAAATTCGCGTCAATGGAGACACTTATGAAGCGAACTTCTGTGGAATCGCCCAAAATTCCGAGGCGATTTTTAAAAAATAAGAGTTTCACTGGATCAAGGGACAATTTGCTGGCCGAGCAGCAAGTATTTTCGCCGATTTTGGAAAAGAGCACGATTGGAATTACAGAATATCTAGAAAAATTAAAAGAAATCGATGCTGATGTTGTTGGAGATCCTACTAACTTGATAAAGCATCTTGGAGATATAAATTCCCTTATAGAAAAAGCCTGTTTATCAGCACCAGAGCAGTGCGGAGATATCTGGACAAATCTCAAGAGTGTATTAACTGCATTCACTGAAAAGTGCTTTGAATGTGATAAAAAACTAAAAGTGCCTCAATGCAAGCCAATTCCAAATAAATTCATTAATCCGCATGGCGAAGAATGGGAAGATAGCTTTTCGTGGCTAAATGACAGAAATAATCCAGAGGTCTTGAAATACATTGACGATGAGAATACTTACGCGAATCAAGTTATGGAAGATTCCAAGCCTTTGCAAAAGTTACTGTACAAAGAGTTTGTGTCAAGGTTGGATCAGGATGAGGAATCTCCAAAAATGAAATTAGATGACGGTTGGTACTATTACTCAAAAAAGGTTGAAATTCACTAAGCGTTAGATTGCAGGAGAGGAATATCGCGCGCATTGTAAATTCAATCCAGAAACTGGGAAGGAGATAATTTATTTGAATGAGAATGACCTGGCTTCTAATCAATATGCAGATGCATCTTATTTCAGTGTAGGTTACCTGAAAATCTCGCCTGATTGTTCAAAAATTGCTTATGGAGTAGATGCTTCTGGACAAGAGCGATACACAATTTTGTTCAAAGATATTTTAAATGAAGTGGACATTTCGGACCAAATCGAAGGTGCGTACATAGATCTAGAGTTTTCAGAAGATGGAAATTATGTGTATTACACAATTTTGGATGATACTGAACGGGCTTACCAATTAAAACGACATAAAATTGGAACTGATGCGTCATCGGACGTAGTGCTATATGAAGAGTCCGATGAAATGTTTTTCTTGACATTAAAAAAGTCCTGTGATGGCAAATACTTGATTCTTTCATCAGCAGCGCAAATTACATCAGAAATTCGTTACTTGAATACCACAACCCCTGAAAATGCACTACAATTACTTTTACCAAGGCAGGAAGGAGTCCAGTACTTGTGTGTGGAACACCACGACGATTTCTTTTACATTCTCTCCAATGCAGGAGTTAAAAATAACTTTTTGTGCAGAGTTGCTGTATCTGCTGTTGCTGATACGATAAATTCCACAACCCTTGAAGTTGTGGTGGAGCATAGAGATTTTGTACTAATTGAAGACTTTCAGTTTCGAAAAAATTACTTGATTGTATTGGAAAGATCCAATTGTCTTCAGAATGTCCGTATATTGAATACAAATGGCTTTGCTGATGGTGACTTTTCAAACTTTCACTATGTCAGCTTTTCTGAAAATGTTTACTCCCTCTGGCTGGGTACACCAAATGAAGATTCCACTTATTTGACAAAGTCCAGTCAGTATAATTCTAATATGTTGCGTCTAACTTATACTTCATTCATTCAACCAAAGCAAGTAATTGACTACAACATGAATGACCGAAGTATGACAATAATACACGAAGAAATTGTGAATGGAGTGTTTCCATACGACAAAACTCAGTACCATTCTCAAAGGCTGTACGCAACAAGCCACGATGGAACTTCTGTACCAGTGTCAATTGTGTACCGAAAAGATTTGTTGGGCAAGAATATGAGTCCAACTCAGTATAATCCCTGCCTATTGCATGCATATGGCGCATATGGTAGTTGTGTTAATCCAATATTTTCTGCTTCAAGATTGTCGTTATTGGATAGGGGATTTGTGTATGCCGTTGCACATACCAGAGGGGGTGCAGATATGGGAAATGGTTGGTATGAAGAAGGAAAATTAGCGAAAAAGCCCAATACTTTCTATGACTTTTGTGCAGTTGGTGAATATTTGATAAAAGAGCAATTCACCACTCCTTCAAAGTTGGCAATCTATGGAAGGTCTGCAGGAGGACTTTTAATTGGAGCATCGATCAATCTAAGACCTGATCTATTCCAATCTGCTCTAACAGAAGTCCCTTTTGTGGATGTAATCAACACAATGTTTGATTCAACAATACCTTGGACCGCGTTTGAATACGAAGTAAGATAGATTTCTGACCATTAGGAATGGGGCAATCCAAATGATCTAGAAATATATGAAGTAATGAAAAGTTACTGCCCTTATACAAATATCGATGGCGAAAAATTGGCCATGAATATGTACCCAAATATTTTAGTACTTGGGGGAATGAATGACCCAAGAGTAGCTTTCTTTGAACCTCTAAAACTTGTAGCGAAAATGAGATATGAAAAAGCGAAAGTCCTAAAAAAACATGCCAGAATTAGCCAGGAATTACAGGACACAATTGAAGAAAAATTACTAATTCTAAAAATCGATAATGCTGGTCATGGTGGAAACTCTGGACAATACTCATTCCTAGAGGATTTAGCATTCGAGTATGCATTCCTAATTAAAACATTAAATGCTTTGGAAAAACCAATATATACTGACTATGAATTGTTCGAAGAAAAGGCAACTAATTTAACCAGTTCTCAATTAGAGAGAGCCAAAATGTTTGACAAGAGCAAAATTAAAGAGCGATTTTCCTTCAAATGGGAAAAGAAAAAAGAAAGAAATGAAGAGAAAATTTACAGAAACAAAGCAAAGAAGGCCACAAGGTCGCAAGTATTCCAATGGTTGAACAATTTCCTCTAGTAAATAAATGGGTACACTTTTTGATTAGTTTATTTGATCTTTTTCGTGTTAAATCAAGTCGTTTTCAATGACTGAATATGTACGTAAGATGCTGAAATTCTAAATTTCTGATGGGAATTTCATACTTTCCTATCAAACGCTTACAATTGATGAGTGATGTTTACCTCATTTAAAGAAGTTTAAAGAGAATAGTACAATTTCTGAACCAGTGATACATACAAGTAACTTGAATGGAATGTATTCTCTAACACCACCATTTTTTTGTGGTTCAAACCAGTGAAATATTTCTAGAACCCTGTTTGCTTTCTTTGATAATACATTAAGAGTTTTTGTTCCTCATAATGGGCAAATAGATATGGAAATAGTTCAAAACTGTTAGTAGTATTTGAATTAAAAAGGATTTGTTTTTACATCTTTAAAACCGATGTACATGTCCAACCATGAAAGGAGCTACATCTTTCATTTAAATGCCCAACCTGTCAGAATTTAGATTTGACCATCGCGTTCAGGAATCACTTGAAATAGAAAATATGGGAAATCCGCATTTAAGATTTACACTTTACTGTAAAATCTTAATGATATCAAATTAACACTTAATTACAAAGTATTTGCACAATCATTGATCGCTGCAATCTGGGGAATGTATGTACAATGCTGAGGCCAACTAATTTATTCCCCCTAAGGATTGTCATGAATTGAAATATGTGGTTCTAACAAGTCTTCTCAGCCACATATGATTGACCTGGCTTCCCTCTTGATTTGGTTCAAATATTGAAAAGTATAAGTTATTGAAATATGTGGTTCTAACAAGTCTTCTCAGCCACATATGATTGACCTGTTTTCCCTCTTGATTTGGTTCAAATATTGAAAAGTAAAGTCGATGGAGCCGTATTTCACACTTCAGAAAATTTAGAATGCTGGATGCCATCTAATTTAAAAATGTGGTAAAAGCATACTTTAATGAACTTCTTCGATACAATAGAAAGATCCTGTTAACTTCCACAGTTTCCACAGTAATTTTTTTATTATATTGTGGATCAAAACATCGTTATTGTTGAGAATAATTTTTCTCCAATATATGGTTTAATGTCTAAAAAGCGATTTAAGGCAAATCATCATTTTCTAGAAAGGTGCAAACTCTGCTTGTTTATTGACTCTGGACTTGCCCTTTAGGTTTTAGATATTAGGGAACTAGTTTTGGAGTTCGCGGAAATCCAAGAACTATAATTGTTATATGAGATATTCATGGGTAGTACTATGAACTATCTATTTTTGTAAGCCTGGACATGAAGTATATTATTGAAGGTAATGTCCTTGATTAAACTATTCTTACATTCTGATATTCTTTATGGGTAAAATGTGAATATTGATCATCGGTATACTTTGGAAATTTCAAGTATTTTTAGTATTGAACAACAATGGCATTCACCATCTTACCATCTAACGTACTGCTAGTTTGTTAACACTCATTGTTGAACTTAAAAGCTGTATAATGATTCTCTGGATACAAATCCATTTCTTCGCAACCAACACACTTTATTGAACTTTCAGGTATACAGAGTTTCATATATATGCATTATTCACAAATGTAAATGAGGCATCTGCTGGTTTGTTTCTTCGAGATTGCTTCTGAAGCATCAAATATAGTGGTAGTACAAGTATGCTCATCTTTTGCATTATTGGGAAAACTAGCTTCTCACCAGAGATTGTATTTTAAGGTATATAAACTTTTTCTGTCAATTCAAAGTGTTCTTAGTTGAATTTAGAGATTAAAATTTATTAGGAGATGATCAAACAGGTCAATCATAAGATCATGTAAAATTTGTATGTGAAAGTTATCAATCATTTATTAAAAACGGGAATCCAGTTAGACACTGTCAGCAATTTTTTTGGAAAGGTTGGGCACCAATTCACATTAAACATATAAACCTCATCACTCCAATGTAAATCAAATAATTTTCTTATATCTTCTTAAGGATTGAATCATTCCATTTGGAATCACTTGAGCAATTTATCCTTGCGTGAAATAATTGCATTCATTAGAAATAGAAAATAAAAGAGCCTGGAATCTAAAAATTGTAACAAACGATAGATGACCAAACAGTAATTTTTCCCTTTCCTTAAAGAGTGCAAAACCATCATATATTTACTATAAAGTTTTTTAGAGTGTTCGGTTATGTGAATGAAAAGTAGATTAGGTTTTGTTACAAATAGCAATGAGAGGTGATTAAAAGGAATTGCTTAACTGCTGATGTTCCAGACACAATTTCAAGTTAGCTCTTTGAGCAATTTTTGGTATTCTCTGTCGAACAGTTGAGTTTTGAATGTGGCATTTAAACATAATCAAATTCCCCAGAATTGTTCGACATAAATATTTCTTATCACGATAATGTTTGTCTCAAATGGTCGTGTATAGCAGGGGGTTTTAATTTCTAGAGCCTATTTTTCTGCACAGGAACTTACGTTTGAATTCTCAGCTTAGGGATTTTATTAACAATAATCAATTATATCCTTATTCAATTTTGAAACATAAATTTTATTGATGGATGTGTATCAAGTATCATTTGGATGGAAGTAGTCGATTTTCCATTTGAATGTTGTCCCTTTGAGAAAGCCGTTGGAGATTCTTATCTCAGTTTGAAGGAATAATGACCATAGGAACTTTCACAAATAGAATGGGTTGCTTCTAATCTTCAACCGCATATTCAATTTCTGTCCCAATATTGTAATAACATTCACAAATTCGAAGCATTCGCTCTCTTTGATAGTGTGTTTAGTGAACAAATCAGTTCAGATGTTTAAAAAGACTTTTTTTGGAGCTCAGATTCGAGTGAGCAGCCGAGTAGTCTATTTTTCTGATGAAGTAGTTCTGAGATCAACTTTCCTAGGTAGATAATTCGCCTGCTTAGATAAATTGAACATGACAGTTCACGAAAAATTTCAAAAATATTTCAAATGGGAGATCCTTCACAAAAACTGGTTGAACTCGACAATAGAATAAGAGATGTGGATATGGATATTAAAATTGAAGCGGCTCTGAATCTCAATAAGTAGTTTGTTTTAATGTTAGAATTATGGTAAATGCTAAAGTAATTCAATCTGCATTAATGAAATTTGCAGATTACTGGATTCAGAGGTAACTGGACTTTAATGATTGTAATAATGAATTCAGAATCTATTTGCTACAATTGTTGAAAGATTTAAAGTGTTTGACAATGGATTTTGAAAACTCCAGTCAAATTGTAATGAGAATCAGTACTGTGCTGGACAGCAATGATCCAGTTGCTAGGGGGTTGACTTATTCTGCGTTAGGAATTCTGTCTAATTATTCCAATACCGAGGAGTTGCAATTCAGGATATTATCTGCCTTGGAAGATTCAATTTTGGACGAAGTTGAATTGTTCGCTGTGCTAGAAACAGCTTGCGCATTAGCCCTCATAGATCCGTCCTTTGCTATACAGTTTTATATTCTGCTATCGGTAAAAATGGAGGGTAAATTTCACTAATTAAGGTAAGAGCGGATTTAGCGAAATTGATGGTGTGTTTGAGAAATCCATTTACAACTTGGCATTAGCCTTAAAGGTATTAACAGTTTAAGACTTTGGTTAAAAAGATTTGTCAGTTGATGATCTCGAAAGAAACGCACCCCGATCGTATAATTCAGTTATACAAGGTGAAATCAATAATTTCGGTCAATTGTGGAAACAAAATGAGTCAAGATGTAGCTATTGTTAATATTAGACTTTGGAAATTTTCGAAATCATGCGTTCAACTAGTTCAACTGTACTTGCTTTAGGACTTCTGGACAATCTGATTTTCCTGACTAATTCCTATCCTGGAGTATTTAGTCATAAAATGATAGATCAGATGCTGGAAAAATTAACTACAGAAAGTGATCTCAGAGTTAGATCGAGGCTTGTACAACTTTTATACTCGACACTTAATGATGTACCACTAGACTTCCTTCTTGAAAGATTCCCAACACTCATAAATGATTGTGAATCTATGGTAGATCTTGCATTGAACAACTATTCGAACTATTGTATACCATACATCAAACTGGCGTTCTTGTTGCATGTACTTCAAAATAATGGTACCTTTTCTAATCACTTGATCCAAAATTGGACGCTAAAATTAATGGAAATGAAGAAACCTGTATGCTATAAAGGTCTGTGGATATTATTCCCGTTGTTGGAGTCCAAAAACACAATTGACAAGTGCGTTGCTCTGTTTAGTGAAAATCATATTGCCTTCAAAATGCTAAATGTAGTCTATAGATTTAATTTACCAAATTACATAACCAAATTAGCGTCAGTTTTAGAAAATTACGATATCCCACTGGAATTTAAAGTATTTCCAACTAACACAGATCCTTGTTGACAGAATAGTCTTTCCAACACCATTAATTGCAGATAAGCTTGAACTTTCAAAAAATATAACTGGTAACGATTATTGGGACTACTACAAATTGGCGAGGGTTCAAGCTGCAAAAGGTAACTACTACAATTCGTTGCAGCTATTCAGCCATCTATTTCCAGTGATGAATTCAATTGAAAGTTCTTGCTGGATCGCTGGGCTTGAAAAAGTTATGGAATTTGAGCTGTCTGTTGCCCAGAGTCTATTGGCGGATGAGCAATCCAAGGTTCTATTTAGGGCTATTACAGATTTTAAAGCAGTTGCATCCATAGTCGGCGGATGTGCATTTCAAATTGATTTCCTGAAATTACAGTCTACACTTTACAATGTAATCACTCTAATATCAAATCAAAACACATCACTGAAAGTTCAAAATACCTTATCCACTCTGGTATACGACTTTACCAATCTGGCGTATAGATATTTGGATATCGACGATCTCAGTTTATGCACTCTACTTCACTATGCATTCATGTGCAATTCCTTGTTGTTTTTACTACAGTCCAAGATGACTGATTTAGATCAAAGAGATGCAGACAAGGATTTTCTCTTCTACAAAAAATTACAAATTATCGATAATTTAAAGCAATGCCAATCTTTGCCTAACTGCAGCATCAATGAAGCTGCTTTAAGTATATACACCAAAAATAGGCACATTCCACGATACTTTTTTGTTCAAAATCCCAGATACACGATAGAGGTGTGGCAGATCTAATTTAGGTTGAAACAACTCCAAAGCTTTCAATGAATTCTCCAATTAGGATTAACAAGCATCACAACTTTGTATTTGAACTTGATGGAATAATCAATTATTCAGGAAAGAGTAAACCAGCTTAACGCTAGAAAAGATAACCAAAGTAGTAGTACAGGTAGCAAATGCTAGTCAGATACTCTTTGAGAGCAAGCTCAACTATTCGCCAATATTCAATACCCGGTTAGCTGTGCCAACTGGGGAGATGCCAAATGGTTTGGTTTCCTTGTGCTTGAGGATAAATCTCATTGATTCCAGGTTCAACTGGTGGACTATCAAAAACCAAGAGTTTTCGCTTTCCATCTAATATAATTTCCCACCTCACTTGTAAAAAAATTCTTTTTTTGATAATTTCATCTCCAGATGTTGGCAACAAGGAACTTTAGAAAGGCTCATAAATTAATCAGTAATTGAATCATAGGTTAACAGTTAGGGGGATTTTCTTCAACTTCACGTATCAACGCAGAAGTAGAAATTTTCATCAACGACAAACCAGTAAAAATTGAAGCAGGATCCGCAATTATTCAAGCTTGTGAGAAAGCTGGGGTTGACATTCCCAGATTTTGCTACCATGAAAGGCTTGGTATTGCTGGTAATTGCCGTATGTGTTTGGTTGAAATTGGTGGCCCTAAACCGGTTGCGTCTTGCGCTATGCCTGTTATGCCCGGCATGAAAGTGCAAACTGAAACTCCAAATGTGAAGAAAGCCAGAGAAGGTGTCATGGAATTCTTGTTGGCTAACCATCCACTAGACTGTCCAATTTGTGACCAAGGAGGTGAATGTGATTTACAAGATCAAAGTGTGCGTTACGGTGCAGACAGAAGTCGTTTCAAAGAAATAGTAGGAAAAAGAGCTACAGAAAACAAGGATCTTGGTCCTCTTGTAAAGACTGTAATGACAAGATGCATTCATTGTACTCGTTGTGTTAGATTTGCCAATGAAATTGCGGGAGCCAGCGAATTAGGAACTTCAGGTAGAGGAAACAGCATGGAAATTGGCACTTATGTTTCAAAGGCAATCAAGTCGGAAATGTCAGGAAACCTTGTTGATTTATGTCCTGTTGGTGCATTAACTTCAAAACCATATGCATTCACAGCAAGACCTTGGGAACTAAAGCGAACAGAATCTATTGATGTCATGGATGGGTTAGGCAGCAACATTAAAGTGGATACAAGAGGAAACGAGGTAATGAGAATAGTACCTCGACTTAACGATGATATCAACGAAGAATGGATTTCGGATAAAACAAGATTTGCTAGTGATGGACTGAAAAACCAAAGACTTACTACCCCACTGTTGAAAAAAGGCAACGACTTTGTCCCAGTATCTTGGCCAGATGCCTTGCAAGCTGTTTCAGAGGCGTTAAAGGGCACTGATCCAGAGCACGTAGCTGCAATTGCAGGACAACTGTCTGATGCCGAAAGTTTGGTTGCTCTCAAGGATCTCTTGAATAAGTTCAACTCTGACAATTTGTACGTAGAATCAAACTTGGACGTAGCTGACGGACTCACTGATATTCGTTCCAACTATACTTTAAACTCGTCTATTGCAGGTATTGAAGAGGCCGACGTTCTTCTTTTGGTTGGAACTAATCCAAGACACGAAGCACCAATCCTAAATACCCGTATTAGAAAATCTTACCTACACAATGGACTTCAACTTGGGGTCGTGGGTGAAAAAGGTGAATTAAACTATGACGCCGAACATATTGGGTTAGATGCATCCTCATTGGATAAATTACTGTCTGGGGAACATCCATTTTCTAAAACTCTAACCAATGCAAAGAAACCTATGCTTCTTTTGGGACAATCTGTGTTGGATGATCCAGCTGTGTTGAAGAAGGCCTCGGAACTGGCACAAAAATTAGGTAAATCTGCATCTCCAGAGTGGCATTCGATTTTCAATGTCCTACAAAGAGTAATTTTTTCATTAATTGTAGCATGCAAGTTCTACTGCTGCGTTTGATATTGGTTATTCAACTCAATCCCCTAAAGCAAACACCAAATTCTTGTATCTTTTGGGGGCAGATGAAATTGATCCAAATATTATTCCAAAGAACTCTTTTGTAGTTTACCAGGGACATCATGGTGACGTGGGTGCATACTATGCGGACGTTATCCTTCCTGGAGCTGCTTATACTGAAAAGTCTGCAACTTATGTCAACACTGAGGGAAGAGCACAATCAACGCGTGCCGCCGTTCCACCACCACCTGGTGCCAGAGAGGATTGGAAAATCATTCGTGCTCTGTCAGAAGTCGCTGGCAAGACATTGCCATATAATGAAGTTAACCAGTTACGTTCCAGAATGGTGCAAGTTTCTCCAACCTTTGCCGAATATGATCAATTTGAACAAACTTCTTCGCCACTTGTACAACTCGGACTTTCTCACATTAAATCATACGCTGCAGCGAATGCAAAACCACTTCAGTTGGCATTCAAAGATTTCTATATGACTAATGCAGTTGCTCGTTCATCTTCTACCATGGCCAAATGCTCCCAAGTAAGTTTTGATTAATCTTAGGCATTCACCTATGGAAAGAAAATTGAAAACGAAATTCCTGAATTATGCTGAAAAATAAAACCACTAGTCTTTGATTTTTCAAAATTTTTTCATGTCGTTCGATATCAACTGGAGCCTATTGCAAGATGGGATCGAAGCGAATCAGCTGAAAGATTATCTAAATGAAAAGTTTGCTTCAATTGACAGACCCAACTTCCTAGGGCCAATTTCAGTATCAAAGTTTGATTTTGGGAGTATTCCACCACAAATCTCAGTAACCAACATTTGCGAACCGTTGGATGAATTCTATTATATCGATGATAATACGTCGGAAGAATACCAAGAAGAGCAGGAGGACGGTTCATTTAACAGTAATTTTTCATCGTACTACAACAACAGTGACATGGACGACAGGACTATACCCCGAAAGGAAACTGATGCCCAAGTAGAAATATCCGTCAATTACCAGGGTAATATGACAATGTCAATTACCACAGAACTAATTGTAAATCAACCAACCCCAGGATTTATGGTCCTACCACTTACTCTGACTTTGACGAAAACATCTCTGAAAGGTAAAATGCTTTCATATCCAGCTACTGCCATTATCGCCTATTTGGGAAATGTCATAAATATCTGTTTGAAGGAGCCCGAAAATCGCGAGAGTATTCTGCAAGACTTGTCAATTGAATCTGCAATTGGTGATGGGAACAAGCAAGGTAACGCACTGCTGACACAGTTTTGAAAAACGTAGGTAAAATAGAAAAGTTTATAGTCCAACAGCTGCAGGTGTTTCTCAATGACTATGTCGTATTCCCCAACTATCATTCGATCTTTCTCGACGATTCTTAGCAATGTAATTATAAACGAAACAAATAGATTTATTCCGAGTATGTTCCTTAATATCCAGATGATTGTCTGTCATAGTTTGCACCCATTGCCTTTTGCAACAAAAGGGTGACTTTTTGTTCTTGCAAATCCTATTATTAAAAACGCAATTACTTCTAGAGATTCAGCTGAAATTTCAACAGCGAATGACTTGATTACAGATTTGACATCAGCAATGTGGACAGAGAGTTTACCACGTCTCATTACTTTGACTTGAGCTCCACACCAACTGACCAAGAGGAATTTCGAACGACGTGACTGAATTAAGCTATACTTACTAATTCATCGTTTCCAACGACCATGCGGACGTATCCAAAGTAAGCTTGATCTGCTTTTAAATTTTGTTTGAATTCTGCCAAACCACCAGAACCTGATTTTACGAGGGAGAGCACTTCACCCTTCTCGTCTTTGTATCCGACAATCAACCAATTGGTACTGGTTTTGTCGTTACGAACATCTTCGTAGGCTTTTGAGATATCAGATTCTAATTGAGGCATTTTTTTGACGGTAAAGATTATACGTGGAGAACTTTTATAAATCGACATCACCAATCAAAATGGAGAATTACCTCTCATTGTTCATTGTCAATCATGTTTCTTTATTGAAGGTGGCGATTTCACTCCAGTCTAGACCCAACAGATACAAAATGTTGAGAAGATTAGGTTGATTTAATCTTACTTTGGCCTGTTGCTGGACCTTTGGTTTCGCGTTAAATGCAATTCCAACGCCTGCTTCTGCAAGCATAAGCAAATCATTTGCACCATCGCCAACGGCGAATATCTATATTACCGGAGAGTTACCTGCTGCTTCATAATTCCTTCAGCCTGGGCAATTACTGTCAATAGTTCAGCCTTTCTCTCTCCATTCACTATAGGTCCATTGACTTTTCCTGTCAGTTTGGATTTGTCCTGAGTGTGCTCTAAATTGTTTGCAAAAGCATAATCTAGTTTCAAAGTGTTTTTGACGTGAATTGCTAATGGCATAAAACCACCCGAGATGAACTAAGTATTACCTGAAAGGACCGCCATTTTATATCCAAGATGCTTCAAGATTCTGCACAATTCCACAGCACCATCAGTAAAGGATATTCTTCCCTTTACAGTATCAATAATCTGGCTTGGTTGATCCTTGAGCAACCCAACTCTTTGCCGAAGTGATTCATTGAAATCTATTTCCCCTCTCATTGCAGATTCAGTAATAGGTGCGATTTTATCGTATACTCCCGCTTCACGAGCCAGTTCGTCAATAACTTCTTGTCTTATCAGGGTTGAGTCCATATCAAAGACAATCAATCTCTTGTGCCTCCTATAAGGTTCATCCAACTGCAAAGCTACATCAATCAGCGTTTCTTGTCCAAATTGGAATAGTTTAGGGGTCAGTTGAGTATATTCAACTTCTGACAATGCAAGAGAAATCTCCAATGCTGTAACAGGCTCGTCCGGTACCGACAGTTGCCTAATTTTGTAAATATTTGGGAGAGTTGATACCAGTGCATACAGATGAATGAAAGGAATCCCCCTAGTGGAAATCACAGTAGCCACAAACCTTCGAAGGTTCGTAGTTACGAAGCAATTCTTTGAAACTGGTGGAAATTGATATTCAAAATGGTTCAGCACTTTGGCCATCGCAAAGAACGAATGACGCAGAGTCTTTTCGCAGTATCCATATTCTAGGTTGGTTAAATATTGAATCTGAGCAGAGAATAGCGAAATCTGATCAAAAGTTTCCACCACAGACAAGTTGGAAATGAGGGGTTGCATTTTAATTTACCAAAAAATTTTATGGAGATGATGCCCATCAGTTCAGTGGCTCTTTATCTTGCAATTTAGAGTGCTGGTTACCCTTAAAATATTCAACAATTTCAAAATAGTTTATTGGGCATTTAATGCTTTCCTTTTCTCAGCTTCCTTTGCAAGACGCTTGAGCTTGAAGTAATCTTTATGTAAGCCGCACTCTGTCTTCTCTTGCCCTCTCCATCTTCCATCTCTTTCACTCTCGCCCTCTGCTGTAGGCGTTGTAGAGTGCGAATCGCCAATGGATTTGTACCCGCGATCATGCAGCACATTATATGGGACATTATTTTCTTTGACGTAGCTCCATACCTGGTTGTAATCCCAAGCAGCCAAAGGGTTAATTTTAAATAGTGGAGGAGAGTAAGAGTTATCCAACTCGATGATTGGGAGCTGGCTTCTTTCGGCTCCTTGAGATCTTCTTCTCCCAGTCAGTACAATCTTTGCCCCTAGTTCCAAGTTTGCTCTTCTGCCTGGCTCCGCTTTGACCAAGTAGTCGTATTTCGCAGAATCAGTCTTCCAAAGCGACTGCCCATACTTTTCGGTAAATTCTTCGACAGAGTTAGCCCCTTCTGGCTTATATATATGGAGGGTTGGGGAATATTTCGATTTAACATTTTCAATCAGCTCATAGGTTTCTTGGAAATCTGAATTAAAAACCAAATTACAATGCAAAGTATCAATAAATATAACTGGCAATAGCGAACCAGATTTAGCTAGCATATCCATTAATACCAATCCAGTCAATCCGAATGAAGTGGTCTGGTAAACCCCATCAAATTTGCTAACCCAGTCGAGGATTTCCTGCGGGGATTTCTCCTGTAGAGTAACATTCAGCTGTGCAATATCAGAGATTTCAATCCTTGTCATTGGAGGATAATTTACTCTCTCACTTTAAATACCATAATCAATCTCCAAATAGCGCAACTATTGCGTGCTCTTGAGACAACTCAAGGGAAAAAATTCAAGAATGCAAATTTGATTCAATCCTGAATTCAACATGAAAATTATTCGGCGTCTAGGAATATGGAAAAATTTAAAGTCCAAGTCAGAATTTACTCTTTTTCTTTACACCCTCTGGCTGCAGTTTTAGCTGTGCAGAAAAGACATGTGGCGTGGTTGCCCAAAACCTATAAGAGATGAGCTACTGATTGAAAACCAGTTTGCAAAAAATGCTCCAAGACAAACAAACGTTGTTGAGCTACCTAAGGTAATACCTTGCTAATTCTGTTATGACCTTTCATCTGCAACTTTTGTTGTTGATCATTCACTAGATACTAGTCTAATCAATGCTTGGATTGGACAGAAGCAAAATAATCTATTTGGCCATGTAGGAAAGTTGCATAAGGCGCATGCGTTTAATTCCAGCTTGTTGGACCAAGATGATTTCCCGGTTACTGTCTTTACTAGTCAATCTGCCCTTGGAAACTTGCTTTCGTTCGTTAAAGGAAAAGGAATGGTATTTCATGTTCCATTCACTTCGAGCATCAACCAAAATGTTGCCATGGCCAAGCTAGAAGAATCCACTGTGTTGATTTCCAATTCAACAGATCAATTTTTCGCAAATGCACACCTTTCGTACCTGCTCTCGACAAAAGGAAATGTGATTCATTACTACTATCTCACTAAAGAAGAGAAAGCGATCAATTTTAGAGACTTTGATTTGTCAATTATCGCGAAATACATATCCTCAAATGATAGCACCAGCCCTGAAGACTTTGCCAAAAAATCTGGAATAAATAGTGAAAAGTTTGTCGCAATAGGCCCAAAGGATGCTACAACTGTAATAGTTGGCTATGGCGGAGCACATCTAGCCGCAGAGGAATCAATTCTCAAAGCAAGCAGTACTCTATTCGTTCAAATTGTTCAATTTAACCCATTCGATGCTGCTCAATTCATTAAATTGCTTCCTCATTCAGTAAAAGATATGCATCTTGTTGAACCAACTGGCTTGCTTTATTCAGAAATTGTGCAAAGCTTACATTCTGAAGTTGCTTTAAAAAATGTGGTGATTGAAGAATTAGATACAAAATCACGTCTATACTCTCATTTCCAAGGGGTAAACACTGTAGAAGTGCTTGAAAAGGAGCAAAATCTTCATTCTGATATTTTAAGCTCAGTATTTAAAGATCACCTGCAAGTATTCAACAGTAAAGGGTCTCCTGAAGTAGCTTTTGGTTCACTAGTTTCAGACTTGCAAAAATACGAAACATTTGTACAGTCTGTTACTGAATTATCCGATTCCAATCTGTCTGCTGGTTTCAAAAGTAACCTTCAAAGTTGGTTGAAATCCAATGGAAAATCCTCTGACACTCTTTCAAAACAGCTTATTGAAGAAGCCTCAAATCTTGATCAATCAGAATTTGTCAGACATCATCAAGAGTACTTTAAGAGAAAATCACGCTGGATTGTAGATGTTGAAACATTGTTGGACCTCAGCAATACCACAATCCACACTATACTTTCTTCAGGAGAAAACTTGAATTTGCTTATAATCGACCAGTGCTCTTATGATACAGACTTACCAGCTCCAAAGAACAGAAGAGATGCTGGGCTTTATGCCTTGAATTACAATATTGCCTATGTTGCCGCTATTTGTCCTCTGTACTCTTACACTCAAGCTGTTCAAGCCGTAAAGGAGGCAGATGCCTTCAACGGACCTTCGGTAATTATACTCCATGCTCCAAAAGGAAATACTGGAAACAAAACTAAAGGGAGTCTTCAGTCAATCAAGTTGGCCAAAAAAGCTATTGACAATGGTTTAATCACCTTGTATCGTTGGACTCCAAAAACCAATGATACTGAAGAATCCTTGCTGGTAGATTCATCGAAAACCAAAGCTACTCTGCAAAAGTATTTGGATAAGGAGGCAAATCTATCCTTGTTGCTTGAAGAGGCAAAAATTAGTAAAGATACTGGTCTTGAAAGCCAAATTGAATCAAAAGTGCAACAAAAGGCTTTGGATAGCTACAAAAAATTATTTGGAGGAATGAACAAGAAGAAACTGCTTATACTATTTGGTTCTGATGGTGGAAATGCAGAAAGTCTTGCAAAGCGCATTGGAATGGAAGCAAAAGAAAAAGGATTGTTTGTTAAAACTTTGCCCATGGATGCGTTTGTTACAGAGGATTTGGCAAACGAAGAACATGTTTTGTTTGTTATATCTACTGCTGGACAAGGTGAATTTCCCGGAAATGCTAGAGAAACTTGGAAATTCTTGTCGGCAAATGACCTAGATCTTTCAAAGGTCAACTTTAGTGTCTTTGCATTAGGCGATCGTCAGTACTGGCCTCGTCCTGAGGATTCTCATTACTTTGCCAAAGCTGGAAAGGACCTGGATATCCGATTGGCAAAGCTAAATGGTAAAAGACTTACTCCAATTGGTGTTGGAGATGACCGTGATCCTGATGGTTACTTTACAGGGTTCAACCAGTGGGTTCCAGAATTTTGGACTGCATTAGGGGTAGAGGCGGAATCGCTTGCCACCCAAGCTGCCGTTCCAAGTGATGATGCCATTAAAGCTGCTAGTAATTATCTGAGAGGGACCATCGCTGAAGGATTACTTGATACATCTACTGGCGCTTTATCCGAATTTGATACAAAGGTACACTGTTATTAATATAGCTCACCAAATTCCATGGCATTTATCAGCAGGATGACAGAGATATCAGAGAGCTAAGAGCAAGGAAAGGGCTAGAAAAAGCATTTTCTTTCATGATTCGTGTAAGAGTTCCTGGTGGCATTGCTACTCCAGCGCAGTATATCGCCATGGATGATATTAGCGACAAATGGGCGAACGGAACAATCAAGTTAACTACCCGTCAAGCTTTCCAATTCCATGGCATTGTGAAGAGCGTTCTCAAGAGATCTATGCAAGATATCAACAAATCGCTATTAGGTACATAAATACTTAAATAGATTCTATTGCAGCATGTGGTGATGTAAATAGAAATGTAATGTGTAATCCAGACATTGAAAATACTGAAATCCACAAAATTGTATTTGATTTTGCAAAGAGATTTAGTGAACATCTCTTACCTGCTACCGCCGCATATCATGAAATCTGGCTTGACAAAAAGCTGGTTGCTGGGGGTGAAGAAGAACCATTATACGGAAAGACTTACCTTCCAAGAAAGTTCAAAACTGCCATCGCCGTTCCTCCTTCAAATGATGTCGATGTTCTTGCCCATGATCTGGGATATATTGCGATCATTGAAGATGGCAAATTCATCGGCTTTAATGTTACTGTTGGAGGCGGAATGGGAACCACTCATGGAAACAAGAAAACCTATCCTCTATTGGCCCAACCTCTTGGCTTCTGTACATTAGAGCAGGCTGTTGCTGTTGGTGAAAAGGTTATGCTAGTTCAAAGAGACTACGGTGATAGAACCAATAGAAAACACGCAAGACTCAAGTACACCATTGAAGATAGAGGCATTGAATGGTTCAGAAATGAAGTAGAAAGCAGATTAGGATTCAAACTTGAGAAATCAAAGCCGTACAAATTTACTTCGAACGGGGATCGTTATGGGTGGAAGAAGAATAGTGATGGAACATGGTCTTACACCCTTTTCATTCAAAATGGACGCATTAAAGATACTCCTGATTACAAACTCAAAACCGGATTGAGAGAAATCGCTGCCGTACACCAAGGAGTCTTTGCCCTTTCTCCAAATCAGCATTTGGTGATTTCCAAAATCCCTGAAAACCAAAAGGCAACCATTTCAAATTTGCTCGCCAAATATGGAATAGACAATAATGGGTTGTCTGGATTGCGTTTGAATTCCATGGCTTGTGTTGCTTTGCCGACTTGTGGTTTAGCCATGGCAGAAAGTGAACGCTATCTTCCATCATTAGTTGGAAAGATTGAAAATATTTTGGAGGAGAATGGATTAAGAGAAGAATCAATTACAATAAGAATGACAGGGTGTCCAAACGGTTGTGCTAGACCTTCAATTGCAGAAATTGCGTTTGTTGGAAAGGCTCCTGGTATGTATAACATGTATCTGGGTGGTGGGTTTGCTGGCGAAAGATTAAACAAACTATACAAAGAATCTGTTGGTGAAGAAGATATCCTATCAACCCTCGCGCCTATTATCAAAGACTATTCTCGTTTACGAAGAGATGGGGAGCACTTTGGAGATTTTGTGATCAGACAAGGAATTGTTTCTGCTTGATATTTTTAATAAAGTATACAAGAAGCGTTTATTCGACTAATAAGGGGGTTGCTGAGGAATATAGGAAGGATATTGTTGATGAGGAGGAGGATTCACAGGTTGAGGATACTCTGAAGAATACGACATACCTCTTGGAGCCATTTGAGGTTGATATTGAGGATCAACAACTGATTGCGCTTGGTACGGAGTGAAATAGGAAGGTTCTAAATTAGTTTAAAAGTACGCATTTGTCTTTGAAAGTTGCTATGCGAGTTTACCAACTTTTGATATGTATTGCATGCAGCTGTAAATCGGTCGTGAAGAGCAGCCAATTCATCTTTGTTATAATTTACTCTTACCTTGCTTTTTCCTTTGGTTTCCAGCACATTTTATTACCTCTGGTACAAGCTCCAAAATTTTTTGATATTCTTCCTGAAATTAGAAATTCTTCACCTGCAATATTTGATTTTCCGAATAATTATGCCCAAGCGGGTCAGCCTTGGCAATATTGTGCTTTAAATTTTGAATGGAAGGTAGCTTTCCCAAGAGTAATTCACCCTGATCAACGTCAGTTGTGGAAGCGCTAATTTTTTCAACATAATTTGCAGGAAATATACCGACATTGCATTTGTAGCTCCCTTTCCACCAATCATTGAATGTGGAGTTGTCAAATACGTCCACAATACTTCCTTTGACCAGCTGTAACTCTCCATCTTCTGTCGGATGGTAGTCATACAGAACCTTTACACTAAATAACACTTTTGATGTAGCTTTTTGCTCTTGTTTAACAGGCTGCTGCTGCGATAGAGATAGCGCCAACTATATAAAATATTAATTACAGCTAGTTGCAATTCTTCCTCCTCTTTTTGTTTGTCAACATAAGACTTTTTTTTAGGAGATGGAGGTTGATCAGAAGGGAACGAATATCCTTCATTACGTAACTGATTGTAAACTTCTTGCATATAGTCCAGACTAGGGTTTCCTTTGAAATCCTTTGCCCAAGTTTGAATAAAGTCCAATATCCGGTTTCTGACTGTGATATGAGTCGAGCTGTTGTTCAACAGCTTTAGCAATGCTTGCAGGTATGGCCTAGAGCAAATCTCTTGCTTTAATGGTAAACCGCAATTCTGAACCAAGGCGTTTGACAGTGTTAAAGAGAATAAAATAACCTGACTATTAGTAATAGCTACATTCACATTCCTGTGACCTAATTTCCGAATGATAATATTTACAGCGTCTCTTGCTTTGGAAGGATTGCTGGTTAATACAAAATTACCTTTCCACTATTTCGCAGATTTTGATGATTACACCCCAGTCTTCTCCAGTATTGGTTTCGCTAGTAGCGGCATCTAACTGTTACTCCAAGGCTACCAATGAGAGATTCCATTTCTTTCAGATCTAAATGGCAACAAATTTGGAGGTAGTAGCCACCTTATGCACAATGGGATTATTCCTCACCAATGCGTATGATGTTTATCAATTCTACAAGCTGCAATCTACCGGGAACTCCAGCGCACTTCCGCTGATATCTACCTTGGTTAATTGCGCTCTATGGTACAAATACGGTAACTGCTTCTTGATGTAGGTTCCTTACTAGACCAATCGACAATGACCACTGTTAATGGAGTAGGATTACTAGTCACACTGATTTGCATCTATACCTTTTTCATATACTCGCCAAATCAGCATGTGATTGAACGACAGATTACATTTACACTATTATTTCTCATAGCAGTGTTGGGCTACGTACAGCTCAACCCTCCCACCATAGTAATGCAGTTGGGATACATGGTATCCGGGGTGAATATATTAATGTACGCTGCACCAGCAGTCAACTTGGTCCAAGTTTATAAATTTCAAACTACTCACGGGCTGATATCTCTTCCTCTGACTTTGATGACTATCCTCGTGTGTTTGCTTTGGACAATGCTTGGGTATCAGTTGAGCGACAACTTTGTAATAGTCCCAAATTTCATTGGACTGTTGTTTGGAGTCATTCAGCTTGGGTTTTACTTCAACTATTCAAATTCTGAACGGCTGCCTACAAGCCGAAGAAGCTCAAGAAAATCTTACTAAAATAAAGCAGCTCTGAACTTAATGTGTTGAATCAATGCGGAAAAAAGGTTTTGCCGAACTTAGCACGCAATTGAGAAAAATTTAGAGATTGTATGGTGCAATTGGAGATGATAAAAAGTCAGGAAATTCCCATTTCATAAATTTTCTAATGTTCCTTCACTTAGACACGTTCGAAAAGTAATAGTTTTCTAACGTAGAAATGTCCTCGTTCTTGGAGGGTCGATTCAAGCTTTCAATGCTGTCATGTCACTAAAGCAAAACTCTGATGTTACTCTTGTCGCCCACAAGACTGACTTGTGCTCTGAATTTCAATCGCAGATCGGCTTGGGTGAATTTGGCTGGTACAACAGAGTCTATCGCCCTTTAGATTTGAAGGGAAAGGATATGGTTATTAATTTCGATCCTAGCATCAAAGGGTTATCCAAAGAGTGCAAAGAAAGAGGAATTACTTATCAAAATCTTAGTAAGAATGTTTCGCTAGAATTTGGTTCAACGTAAGTCTCGTTTAATGGTAGATTTAAGTTTGGAAAATTGGAGATTGGCACTAGCACTTCAGGAGCTGCACCACTACTTGAGCAGTCAATCAACGACTATATTTCTTCAATTATCCCAGGCTTTTTGCCGGTTGCTGTTGAAAAGATGGAAAAATTGACAGCCAGGCTATACGAAGAAACCTTGTCTTCCCCAACGCAAGTAGACTTTTTGAACTACATTGCTCAGCATTGGTATCTCAATGCTATTGCGAGACTGACCGACTCTAGTATTTCAAAGTTGATTGAATTTTACAATAACGGAAATTTGACACCATCTTCTGACAGTGTCGGTTTGGTTTGGGAAAAGGAAGAAGATAAGCCGGCTGTAGTATCCAAGTCAGTTTCAGAAACATCTTCTCAGTCAACTGCCGCAGATTCATTGGAGAAGGAACAACTATTGCGATCTGAATCGTTCTCAAACAGAAGTTCCAGGCCATTGGTGAACGAAATCAAAGAATCCCCAAAGAAAATCCCAAGTGTAAAAACCTCTGTCGAAATTATTGATGGTGCCAAAGCAGTTTCAACCGTTGCCTATCAATTTTCTGAAGTTTCTTATATTTATCCGGTTTACTCTGAAAACTATCCTGGTGAAAATATGATTGAATGGTCAAAATCTAGAAAGCAAAATGTTTACAATTCCTCCACCAAGGTTATCAACACAACAGCTCATGTTGGTGCCGGACAAAGTATTGCGGGATCCTTGTCTAGTGGCTCTAAAACTAGTGCCGTTTTATCTTCTGCAGCTTTGGGATATTTGCTACCTGCAATGTACAATATTGTTCGTGACAAGCAATATCCAGTATTTCACGTTGCGTCCAATTTGATTAGTGACGAATTGGTTTTGGAACATAGCAACGCAGACATATACAAGGCTGTCCACACTGGATTTTCCATTTTGTCCTCCTCAAACGCACAGGAAGCTTATGACATGGCAATAGTTGCCCATCTTGCTGCCGAAGCGTCACATAAACCAGTACTTCACTTCTTTGACGGTGTACGGGTCGCGTCCCAGGAAACCTCTTCGGTAGTTGCTAACTTGAGAGACGTCAAGCAGTACTCTCCTGACAAGACCTATGGCACAACCTTTGAAGCTATCTCTGAAACGCTAGCAAATGTTTCAAAGTTATTGAACAGATCCTACAAGCCATTTGAATATCACGGCTCTGCAAATGCTAAGGTAGTGTTGATTTCAATGGGATCTACCGGTAGTGCGATCAAGCCTGCGGTTGACAGGCTAGCTTCCGTAGGCCACAATGTTGGATACGTTAATATCCGCGTTTTCCGTCCATGGTCCCCTGCTGCTTTCTTGTCAGTAATTCCAACTGCTACTGAGAAAATCATCGTAGTTGATCAAGCAAATACCTCCCCAGTTGCAATTGACGTGGAAACAGCTTATTATGGACAAACCAATAGAAATGCACCATCTGTTGAAACAGTGTCATTCCAAAAGGGCTTGGAAAATATTCATCCTATTTTTGTTGAACAATATTTGGCAAACTATCTTGATGGGTCCTTGTCCCGTGAAATTATATTTGATGAACAAGCACTTTCCACCGAATTTCACTACAAAAATAGCACATCGGCTTTATTTTGGGACAAAAAGTCTACCAAAACTAGCAAAACTATTGAGATTATTACTGGCGATTTTGATAAAAAGCATGTTCAAAAGTATTCGCAACAAATGGCCACCTCTGTTGTTCCTGCTGAGCTCAATCACCTGCAATTCAGCGAAAATGCTTTTGAAGAGGGCAATATTGTTCTTCAAGCTGACTTGATTATGGTAAACGACTTGGGCATTGCCACCGGGTACAACTTTGCACTACCTTTGGTTGCAAACGGCAAGATTTTCTTTAACACATCATTGTCCAAGGAAGATTTATTGGAAAGTATTCCTGCTGACGTAAAGAAAGATTTAGCCAAAAAATCAGTTTCAATCTATACTTTAGACGCAAATCTGGTAGCTACAAACTATACTATTTTCTACGGCAACCCAACTCATTATCTGCAAGAAGTTTTGGCAGCTGTTTTCTACAGATTATCTCTGGGAGAAGGCGAATTCAATGCGACTTTGAACAAGCAAATCGCTAGAATTAACCAAACTGCTGAAAAAATCAATGTTCGTGAAACTCTAAAAGAATCCATTTACTACGCTTTGAAGCATTTACAGAACGTTGGAGTCGTCCCTTCTGAAAGTGCAGTAGTGGAAAATGCCACTCAAAAGTTTGTTCAAGGCACTGTCCCGTCGAAAAGTATCTTCAATGAAGAAGATCTTGAACACTCCACTGAAGTATCCTCAAGGATTGTACCTAACCACCGTGCATTACTCCCAGTAATTTTCCCAACCGCCTTCAAAACTACTCAAAAGCTACGTCCTGACATTGAAGGTGCATTTACTGTCACTGTTACCGAAAACTACAGACTCACCCCAGATTCTTACGACAGAAATGTTTTCCATATGGAATTGGATATTACAGGGACTGGGTTAAAGTATGACATTGGTGATGCTCTGGGTGTGTACGCACAAAACGATGTTGAAGAAGTCCACAAATTCTTGAAATCTTATGGGCTTAATCCTCAACAAGTGGTATATATCGATAGACCAGATGGAGAAGGAAATACTGTGACTGAATTAAGATCTATTGAGCAAATATTTATCCACACTCTGGATATCTTTGGTAAACCAGGCAAGAAATTCTATCAACATTTGGCCGTTAAAGCTACCGAGGATTCAGAAAAGGAAGAAATTGCTGCAATCTTGGAAACAACTGAAGGGTTTGAAAAGTATGTCGAAGACTATACTCCAACTTTTGCAGACTTGCTTGCCATGTTCCCTTCAGCAAAACTGTCAATCGAAGAACTTTTGGTCCAAATTCCTTCAATGAAACCAAGACATTATTCTATTGCTTCATCTCAAAAGAAGCATCCAAATAGCGTCCACTTGCTGATTGTAGTGGTGGACTGGGAATCTAAAGATGGCGTCAAGAGATTCGGTCAAGCAACCAGATTCCTGGTCAATGCTGCAATTGGAAGCACAATCTCAGTTTCAGTAAAACCATCTGTAATGAAATTGCCACCTTCACTTGAAGCTCCAGTCATTATGGCCGGTCTAGGAACTGGTATGGCTCCATTCCGTGCGTTTATTGAAGAACGTATGTATTGGAAAGAAAAAGGCAAAAAGGTTGGCCCAATGGTTCTTTACTTTGGTTCAAGAAATCGTGCAAACGAATATTTGTATGGTGAAGAGCTGGAAGCGTATCATGATGATGGAATTTTGACCCATCTCAGACTTGCATTCTCTAGAGATCAGAAGCAAAAAGTCTACATTCAACACAAAATCCAAGAAGACAAGGATTTATTGCATGATTTAATCATCAAGCAGAATGGTTCGTTCTATCTATGTGGTCCTACTTGGCCGGTTCCTGATGTCACCAATGCCCTGTTGGAATCATTTGTTACTTCAATGTCTCAGGAAGATGCTGATCACATGCTAGAAGATTTAAAGCACTTGGAAAGATTTGTTTTGGAGGTTTACTAATTTACAGCAATACATTTTTTCTTTTTAATTTTTTCGTGTCACCGTTGCAATGAGAAAGCTTATTTTGCTTACAGATTTGCTCCCCCATGTATTTGAATACTTGGATAGTTGCCCAAATACCTTGCTTCTCTGTGCGCAGGTTTGTAAGGTCTGGTCATATCCGGCAATCACTTTCATTTATACCTACCCCCAATTCAAATCGCTTTGGGCATTGCGGAAATTCTTGGACATTGTCTGCAATAAGCAGCCTGTGTGGAAGAAATGTATTAAGAGACTCGATTTATCAGAGATACGATCAACAATTTCAAAGGAAGATCTCACGCGGATAGTTAAAATGAATTGTCCAAACATGCTTGAAATCGATTTCAGAAACTGCAAAAACTTGACGGATTATCACCTTGAAATATTGAATATGCGACGGAAATCATTAGCATTTGCGAGTTGTAGAAATATAAGCGATTCTGGAATATTCCATTTGGTCCGAAATTGTGGTAAGTTATCGCTAACAAGGTTCATTCATCGAAAAACTATGCATCGAAAACTGCTGTCAACTAACCGATCAATCGTTAATTAGAATATCACAATACTGCGTAAACCTTCGATATCTGAAATTATCGCAATTAGGAAATAATGTTACTGACGATGGATTATTAGCTATAGCTGGGATACATTTCGAAAAGACAGATAATCGCTTGAAGAGTAATGCATTACCACTTGAAGTGCTTCAGCTGTATGATTGCCCAATGATATCCGACTATTCTCTGATAGAAATTGCCCAAAATTGTAACCATTTATTCTTCATTGACTTTTACCATCTGCCAATGGTAACCGATCAAGCGCTAATTGCATTTGCAAGATATTCAAATTTGACCACCATCAGTCTATCCGAACTTAAAAGGATTACAGATCAATCTATTTGTGAAATTGGCCGCTGTTGCGATATAACTTCACTTACAATTTGTCACAATGAACAAATCACTGACAGGGGAATGATTGAATTAGTCAGACTGTCACCAAACTTGCGGTAATATTTTTTAATGCAGACTTATAGATATCAGTCTAGTAGGCGATATCACTCTGGTGTCTCTAATCGCTACGGTACAGTGTTGCAAACTGCTGAAACATGTCGTAGTATCCGGAAATTTAAGCCATGAATGTATACCCACAAGAGCTATTCTTGATGTAGTGAAGCATGTGTCATCACTGCAAACTTTGAGTGTGTTCCAATCACAGGATATGACTTTGGAAGACATAACTGACTTGGAGTCTGTTTGTCCCAAACTTCAGCACTTGTTTGTTCGTAACTGCGTTGAAATTACAATGTGCATGGCCCAAATATTTTCAAAGACTCACCGATTGCAACTAATAACTGAAGGATAATCTAATAAAAGTAATATATTAATATTGCGAGGCGATTTTATAGAGGAAAGATTCTTTTCGTAAGCGGCCTCCAAGCATGGCTTTCTTGTATAGAATCTTCATATCCATGTTTGTATCTAAAGGCGACATGAATGGTGCGAGCGACTTTCCTGGTAATGCATCTTCTTCTAAATCAAAGAACTTGTAGTAGTCAAATAATTTCCCCCAAAAAGCAGCCCTAAAATCATGAGGGAATTTCATAGCGATCGGAACAAGAATGTATCTGGCAAATACTCTATCACCAAAAGAGGTGGCAATAAAATGATCAATAAAGTCCTGGTATAAATTGAAAAAGTTTGGAATCTTTTCCAAAAACCCTTCATCGTAGGATTCATAGATGCTGTCAGTCAGCAATTCCAAGAGCTTGGCTAGCAAATCATTCACTCGATCATTGCGATAGATTTCATGTCCAGATTCGTCAGAAAGGAAGAACAAATGCATTACAGAATAAATCCGATTAATTTCCCAAGACTGCTTAGAAATAATACTTTCAGAAATGCCGACTGTTACAAATTCCAACCAAAGTAACACATCATCTACAGAAGAGATTTGGTCGTTCTTAAATCCAGCTGGGAATTTAAATATCCAGTCTTTTTGGATAGGTAGCACCGTTTGATCAAACTGTTGGACTTGGATCATCAATGACTTTGGATGCTTTGATGGATTTAATACTGTAAAAGCATTTGAATTGGATAGCGATTTGATGTTGAATTGAGTATCAAAACATTGTTGCACACGGGTAAAGTCCTGTCCTATCCACTCCTTGGAAAGCAAAACAGTTGTAAGCAACCTGTGTGCGGTATAGTCCAATCCAGGTAACGCAAGTGTGCAATACCAATTTACACATTTAATTACCATTTCCTTGTTTACAATTTCCTTATTTCTGAGATATATTGCAGAATTGAAAGAAATCCATGATTCTAAAAATTTGAATACACCATGAGCAAATATTGATATCCAGTAGTCTGATGGAATATTTAAATCAGGGCCAACTATCTGATTTACAAACATTGAGAGCCTATCTAAATTTTCATACTGATGTGTAGTGCCGTACTTTTGGACTTCAAAACTCATCAAATTCAATTGTGAAGCTAAAGTGCAACAATCTCTTGAAAACTGGTGCAATTTTTCAACTAATCCAAATACATCTTTACAAACTGAGGTAGCGACTCCTCCATCAAACAGCTGGAATGGTGCTTGTTCCATTTGAATAAGAGGTAAGGTTGAAATATTCAATGACAAGAGTTCCGCATAGTTATAAAATTCGGATTGTAATTCAACACAATTTTTGCTGGGTTGAAATTGAAAGGTGGTTGCTTGCTTGAAGTAGACATACAAAAAATCGAGCGCAGCACAGTAGAACGAATTGTAGACCTTTGATTCCTAGTATTAATCGATTATTACCTGGAATTTGATTCCAGAAGTTTTAAGAGTTCGTAAAACAAGCTCCACAAATGGCACGTAAGCATCGTTAATTCCGCCTGCGTCCAACTGTGCCCTAAATTTCTCTAATGATGTCTTGAGCATTCTTAAAAATGTAGCAAATGATTCAATAACTGCAGAATTTTCACTGATATTCCCATCTGAATCCATTGGGAAAATTGTGCTAATTTTTTCAGCAAAATCCAAAAATAGTGCTCTATAACTATCAATAATTGATGCAGATAAGCCATAAATAAACAGTGTGTCAAATATCGTAAACACAGCTTTAACAATGTCTAAATGAGCCTTTTCAAGGTGATAGATGGAAATAAATCGAACAATTCTAGATACAAGAGTTGATCTAGTGATTGCCACAGCAGATTCGTAGGACGAACGACACAGGATTCCAATTAGATTGAGAGCATTGAAAATGATATCCAGGCGTAGTCCCTCAACTGCTGGCCAGGTTGGATTGAAAAGAATATCTGAAAGAGTATCGACCAAATCTTCTGTCGCAAGAATATCTTCTGCAGATGAAGGTGAATGTTGGGCAATACATGTCAAGATGTAAATCAATTGAAGCTTATGCTCATCACTTGAGACAATACGTAGCAAATACCTTACTCTTGTGGTAATGTTACTAAGGAGCAATCCTAAAATGATGTCAGACTGTAATAGTTTTAGAATAGTCTCCATATCATTTTCCAACTCTATCGGTTCAACTTTTTCTCCATTTCTCTTCTTTTTAAATCCAATCTGAGAATCCAGCTCCATTGATATAGTGGTTTCTAAGTTTAAAACAGTTTTACTAGAATATAAAGACAACATTAGCAAATGTTCATTCATAGCTCTGCCATTGTTGTGATATCCTAGTATCGTCGCGAGTAAGTTGATCGCCATACAATACACAGTTTCATGCTTGGCATCCATCCCTATTCTGCTAACCAAGGCTATATTTTCCTTTTTCAATTTTGCAGTAATATCTTTACAATTTTGGGGAGAGTAAGATTGTGAGTATATTTTCTCCACAATCAATGAAATGATTTGCAATGAAAAAGCTCTTTGGGATGGAAATGTACTTTTAGTCAAGTGGACTAATTCTTCTATAGTGTATCCTGCTCGGTCTGGCTGATCTCCATGATGATACAAGCCAGAGATTGAGCCATACTCGACTCCTGAATCTAGTATACAACCATGAAAATCAAGTCGCATTTGGTCCTGCACTGCCATAGGAATCTCTTTCGTCCATTCCAACTTTTTCTCTTCATCCATTTTCATTAATCCTTCATCCACTGGCTTTGAAACATTATTCGTTTCTAATTCATCACCAGAAGATTCTTTTTCCTTGTTTCCATATTTTTTTGCTGCATTCTTTTTGATAATTTCAATTGTCTCTTTACTAAATGTGGCATATATCTCTTCTTGCGCTTCTTTGATTTGTTCTGCTGACATTCCACCAAGATATTTCATATTTGCGTCATGAATTTCATTTCCAGTTTCCTGCCCTGAGTGCATTTTAAGAGGTTGAATTGATCTGTGCTGAGCGATAGGAAATCCAGAGGGATGTTTCAATACGGGTGCATTTGAATCATCAGCATGGCGCTCCTTGATATTTGACAGGACAGTTCCAAATAACTCTGTGTTTGAATCGATTTTTGAAGGTAAGGCGAAATTCTGTCTTTGGGCAAATATCGATTTCTTTTCCGATTTTTTAATTATCTTTACTGATGGCTTGCTCTTTTCAAACTCTCTTTGCAATTCTAATAGTTCTTCATCACCAGAGATCATTTTTTTTAAATGACAAAATTCAGACCTTGCATTGACTTGCATAACGGACAAGTGAAGCAGATAGTGGGCGGGACTCTATCTGAAAGGGACGAATCCCTAAAGACCAATTTCATTTCAGAGAAGCCGCCGTCTTATTATGCGCAGTTGTACAAGGACAATAGCTTGACTGGCGCTCACGTTATTAAGCTTGGGAAAAATAATGACGAAGCGGCATTGGAGGCAATTAAAACTTGGCACAATGAATTGCAACTAGGAGGCGGGATCAACCTGGATAATGCGGATTATTGGTTAGAGCAAGGAGCAAGACAAGTCATTGTAACTAGCTGGCTATTTCCTGATGCTGAATTTGATGAGAATAGACTCAGAAAACTAGTGGAGAAAATCGGAAGAGACAAATTAGTCATTGACTTGAGGTAGCGAGAACTAATATAGCTGTCGATCTGTTGGCAATGATTGGTATGTCGCAATGGACAAATGGCAGACTATTACATCAATGCAATTAAATGAAGGTACTATAATTTAACTCAGAATCAATCCATAGATTGTCTGAAAGTTGTGCAGAGTTTCTCGTTCATGCTGCCGACGTGGAGGGCTTATGTAGAGGGATAGATGAAAGACTGGTAACAAAGCTCGGGCAGTGGTGTAGTATACCAACTACGTATGCTGGAGGCGGTAAAGAACTGGCAGATTTGGACCTTGTAAAACAACTGTCAAACAGCAGAATAGACCTGACTTTTGGAAGGTAGTTTTCAATTAACCTAGTGCCCTGGATATATTTGGAGGGAATCAAATCAAATTCATGGATGCAGTGGATTGGAATAACAAGAACCAATGAATTTAGCTTTCTTTTAATAAAGTCATTCCGCTGAATTGTCTGCAATATCAAATGTTTGCTCTCTGTTTTCTTTCGCGTAATGACAAATCTAAACAGCTATCTAAAGGCAAAACTAAATCAGCAAGAATTGGAAAAACCAGAGATTCATATGGACCCATTTCCAGCTGAATACAAAGCTTCTCGTCATTCAAGTCCAAAAAAGAAGTCTCAACCACCTCCAGAGGAAGATTATTCTAGCGGATCGAATTTCTGGAAAATAGCTCAGAATGAAGATACCAAAAATGATATTCCATTGAAATCAATGAAATCAAAAGTAGACACAGAGGAGGTATTTGTCACCAAAGCTAATTACGCGAAACCAGACTCTTCAGTTGCAAAGTTGCTTAAAAAGATTAAGCAGCATGAGATTGACGGAACACTCTTGGAAGAAAAGGTAATTTCTACTCATATAGACCTTGAAAGAAGGTGAAATTTGGTATTTTGACAATCTATCGCGTACAAGGATCTCAGCAAAGTTGATTTGCAATAGTCATGAACAATACCTTAAAGTCTACACTATTGATGGTTTAAATGTATTAGCAACAGTAAATCTATCCAATGTCTATCATGTTGGTTCTGAAATAGGAGTTGAGCCAAAGTTTATAGTTCAAACTATCGCCAAGTCTTATACCTTTGGAGTTGATTCGGTAACGCACCGAGATACTTGGATCAAGAACATTAAAAGATACGTAAAAGACAAGCAGGAGAAGGCTTATGAGGTTGCTGGGTCTACTGAAACCCTCACTGAAGAATCAGAGCCTTTTTCTAATGGCGAAGTGCTACGTATAAACGAATTATCCACCAGCATTGCTGCTCGAGTAGCGCAAATTGGAAAAATTGTACAAATGCGCTTAAAGGGAAATAATGTTCAATTAGAAGACTCGGAAACTCTAGAGGACGACAGCAATATTGGCAAAGAGATTGAAATACTATCGCAAAAGATGGATGTTAACAATGATAAATTATTAACCGAAATTGTAGAACTAAAACCTATTTTATCTGCGTCGATTTCACAAACAGATAAATTGGATTTAATTAAAAACGAGTTGTCAGCAAACGAAAAAAGAATCAAAATTTTGATGGATAAGGTAGAGTCCTTTGAAAAGAATTTTGTAAAGTTTGCACAAGATGCGGAAGGTAGAGAACTTGATACTCCCGGAGCTTCCTCTTACATTCAAATAGACAGGCCGACAAAGAATATCATTGTCTCTATGAACGACAAATTAATTCAGTTGGCCAGGCTGCAAGAGCATACGACAGATTCACATTCCTCGAAATTAGCAAGTTTGGACAAGAAATTGTCCGTAGGTAAAAGTACAGATACAAAAGAAATGTTGGATCAACTATCGTCAATCCAAAAAACATTGGAATCTAGAATTACCAGGTTGGAGAAGCAAATCTACGAAAGTGCCGATAATCAAAAACACATTATATCTCTTTTACAAAGCAAAACTACCGCTTCTTCAAATTCTTCTGATAGTGATGACGACCATGTTCAGAATCTAAAGGAAGAGTTTCAAGAATTCAAACAATTGTGGAGAAACGAGCAAAGGCTTTCAAAAGTAGCTCTGCCTAATCCTAGGATCGAATGTCTCAGTTAGTAAACATGTTTTCAATGTTACAAGACGCGCATTCGTCAATATTAACCCAATTTAAAGCCCTGGATTTGAATGAAATGGTAAAAGTCAAAGATAAGGTAGATGGAATTGAAAGCAAAGTATCGCAGTTATTGCAGCAGAGGGAAAATAGCGAGCAAATAATTTCACAAATCCACAAGAATATCGTCAGCTTTCTTCCCTTGAATTTGGAATCAAAATTGTTCAATATAGAGCAAACCTTGAATTCAATGGTTGATAAAAAAGAATAAAGAGTTTTGATTAATTATTTTAGACTTGCCTTTCTACTAGAGAATCAGAGAATGTCTCATGTGCAAAAACGACAGTTTGTGTCACAACTAGATTTAGAGCATTCTAATTGATTACTGCAAACAATTAGTAAATAAAGATTTTTCTTTCATTGTCAACATTTTCATCTATGGGTATTTCAGGTAAACCAGCCCTTCCTCGCCTTAAAATTCCCGGTGACATGGGTGAATCCCAGAATATGATTAGTAGGAATGAAATTAAACATAGGAACTGGTGAAAGCGCGTACAAAACATCAAACCAAGTCAGGCAAGTAAAACAGCATTGATGATAGAAAACAGTAGGTTGGGTTAATGCAAACGTGCTCAATTCACCTTTGCCATCACCGTGTGTATCACTAAGTCAAATCGGAACACCTACTCCAGTTGAAATTGAATTCATACCTTTACCGCCAGGAACAACGATTATCTTTGCAAAACTTATGAAGATCGTGACTGCATTTCCTTCGGCATTTCTTGCAATATTATTAACGTATTTGGATGCTGTATCATATGGGATCATTATTTTTCCACAACTGGATAGTAACATTCCAAAAAGTGCACCACAGGCAGGAATTTCTATATTTCTATGCAGTACCATTATATCACAGATTGTTTTTTCTATTGGTTCACAGTTTAATGGAGCTGTTGGCAGTATGGTAACAGGTTTCTAACTAGACCATTGAGCTTGTTCCGTTCTTGAATAATATTTGTGCAGTAATTGAAGCACAAATGCAAGGAATGCCAATTGCGAGCGTAATAGCGACTATTATGACCGCATTCGCGTGCAGCGCAATTCTTACGGGTATTACTTTTTTGGCCATTGGATATTTCAAACTGGGAAATATTATACACTTTTTCCCAAGACATATATTGGTCGGCTGTATAGGTGGAATAGGATTATTTCTTGTTTTGACAGCGATTGAAGTAACTGCACATGAAAAGTTTGACCTTACGGTGACTTACATTCAGGCAATATTTGAAAAAGAAAAACTGGTATTATGGGGCACCAGCTTATCGATGGCCGGAACATTGAAATTTTTGCAAAGGTATATTAGGAATGCATTGCTGATCCCTGCATTCTACTTGTTCTCTTTTGGGATGTTTTGGGCAGTTGCTGGAGGCTTGAATATATCCTCAGATGTTCTTCGAGCAAATGGCTGGTTATTAGATTTTGTAGATGGTGAAGACGTACCGTTTTATGAATTCTGGACGTATTATAACTTTGGTTTAGTAAATTGGAAAGCAGTGTTGGGTAACTAAATATTAAGCAAGCAACTGTTCCTACTCAGTTAGCAATGACATTTTTTGGAGTTTTACAGGTTCCAATCCATGTACCTGCGCTTTCGGTTACATTAAATCAAGATATTATATTTAGTAACGAACTAATCCTTCATGGAGTGAGTAATTTGGCTGCTGGTTTATCTGGAACACTTCAAAACTATATGGATTATGCAAATTCGTTATTCTATATCAGATCAGGAGGAGCATCAAAAATCAGCAATGGAATACTCATAGCCGGAACGTTAATTTTATGGATTGAAGGCAAGGGAATAATATCGGTTATACCATCTATAGTAGTTGGAGCGTAAGTATAATTTAACACAGTTTGATTTTCCACATTGGTATCGATTTGATTGTGGAGAGCTTGTTTGAAACTGTACATGACGGAATTGAACCTCTGGAATATGCAACTGTGCTAATCATTACATTTATAATGGGCTTTGTTGGGTTTCCCGAAGGAATCGGCGCTGGAGTGGTGCTATCATGCGTATTCTTTGTGTTCATGTATTCTCGGTCATCGGCAATAAGAGAGACATTCACTGGAAAGGATGTTAGTTCAACAATTAGTAGACCATTCAGACATCAGCTTTTTTTGGATAAAGTCGGTACTCAGACAAGAATCCTTAAACTCCAAGGATTCATGTTTTTTGGAACCGCGAATCAATGTACTTTTTCGTTTAACAGTAGTGGAAGAGCACATAAAAGACATGACATCCCGATCAGAGCCCATCCGTTTCATCATCCTAGATTTCGCGTTGATAACTGGAATAGGATACTCTGCACTAGAAACATTCAAACGAGTGAAACGCACTTTGAAGAAGAATAATATTCATTTGATAATGTGCAACCTGAACAAATTCGCGGAAAAGATTCATTTATCAGGAATATTTGATTTAGAGGCAGAGGAAGACGATGAATTAGAAGAGCGATTCGTTCATATTTTGCCGACCCTTAATGACAGCTTGGAATACACTGAAAGTTACTTTTTGGAAAGTCTCTACGATCAAGCGGGATTGCCGTCATCGATCAAAATAGAGAGCGAGGCTTCATGTGAGTCTCCAAGAGATAAACAATTGTCTTTTGCAGCAGTAACAGTGCTGGAAGGTAAACATAATCTAACAAAGACCATCCACTGATAAATTACACTTTTCCAGGTAACCAAAGGCCATTTAAATCCTTGTTCCAAGCAATTCTAGACTCTGAGAATATCGATGACAAGGTCCTTGAAATATTTGGCGCAGAATTTGTCAAAGTGGAATTCAAACTGGATCAAATAGTTTACAAAAAGATGACCACACCACAAGCCTTGTATATTCTAGAAGCTGGTGAATTGGCCCTGATGTCTGATAGCGATACCATAATTGAAACTGTTTTACCAGGATGCATGGTTGGAGATATGGAGTTGATTTCAAACAGGCCTCGAATATGCACACTGAAATGTACTTCGCCTGCTATTACGTGGATGCTATCTGAAGATTCCTTTACCAAATTGTCAAAGTTGCACCCTTACTTGGCAATCCAGTTTATCCGCCAAATTTCAATGCCATTTAATTCCGCAAGACTACATAACATGGTCCACCACTGGGCTCAATTACGCTGAATAAAGTCTCTCAAGAGTTTGATTTCCACCAATTTTTTTCCAAAATCAAATGACGGCATCTCGTTACTTGTTTGTAGCCTCGGAACCAAGCACAAGGCTGTACAAATTGCTCAATTTCACAATAAGGAAAGGAACTTACAAGAAGCGATTCGGAGGTACGCTTTGCTAACGATAGATGTGGAAGAGCAAAAGCCAGTAGAAAAGAAAGACACTGGAATACTGGAACTAAACGAGACGGAAAAAAAGATTGTACAGACGCTGGAGGATTTAAGACAAGAAAAGAGAAAGATTTTCTCTCTGGTAGCTCTGAATATGAAGAAAAAGAACGAAAGGCGGAAGCAAAAGGAAAAGCTGAAAAGTCAATAAATATATTTAATCTCTCTCCCACACATCAAGGATTTTATGGAAGCTGGCGATAGAAGATTCTAGAATATTGATAAGATCATTGTCATTTACATTATTATGCTTGGGATCAGGATCCTTTTTCTCTTGGATAATTTGTGTATTACGTTGCAACGGATCTGTAGTTTCAATTGGTGGTTCCTGTTTTTGTGGTGGATATTTAGACGAAATCAACAAATCTTCCAGTTTCTCTATTCTTTGTTTCAATTCTTGATTTTCTCTCTCTAATAAATTAATTTTGTATTTCGGATCCTTCTCTAGTTCTTGTTTGTTTTTCTGTTCGATATGCTTATACAAGCTTTCTAGATATTCCAATTCATAGTCTATTGTCTCCTGCAGGGCTTCCGATTCTGTTTGCGGTGGATAGTACAAGTCCAACACTGATTGTACTTTACTAAAGTCAACCAATTTAGGTTTTGGTGACTTGCAGTACTTTGGAATTTCTTTGACTTTTTCTTGTTTTATTGGGGTTGTTGCTTTCTTGTTTTTTTGTGGTATTGAGGGCTTGTTCTTGTCTATGGCTGGCTTCTGAGTGTTTCTTGTAGGGATTCTCTTTTCCTTTTGCACAGGTTTGTACTTTTTGATGGAACTCTTTGTGTGCATCAATGTCCTTGATTTTACACGCTCAGGGTAATAGGAAGATTTCATTGGATTCTTGGGGTCTAGCCACAATAGATGATCTTGATTCCCATTTGCAGCCAGGTTGATTTCGAGTCTTCCGTGAATCATATTCAATGTGCCGTCCGAAATTTTGTTGTTTCTTAGATCCACTAGAATGATTTCGGTATTGTTTCTCATCATTTCATAAGCAAATACCCCACTCTTTTCTGTCAAATTATTCGATTGTAGATCAAGACCTGTCATTAGAGTAATATACCTTTCAATCCTACTTCTTCAAACAGCAGCTCAAAAATTGGAACGCAGCCCTTATCACCAAAGTTATTACAACAAAGAATCAATCGTTTTAGAGGGCATGGTGCTTCTTTTGATGGTAGATTTTGGACAATTTCTTCGCTATGCCTCAAGGAATATGCCCACTTGTCTGCTTGCCTCCGAACAGCCAAGCTTTTCAAAAACGCAGCAATGATAAAGGCACCTTTTTCACCAAGATTACATCCAGATAAATTCAGTTCCTGTAAATGTAAAATCGTTCTTATTGCAGGAGCGAGTACAAATATTCCTGAATCGCCAATTTTAGTTCTACACAAAGACAAGCACTTGATCCTACTATTATTCAACAGGCCCTTGTTAGCAATCTGATACTTTTGAAAGGGTTTTAAGCACAGATTCTCTTAGACAGATACCTGAGATCTCCAATGTTGTCAAATAAGAGTTATGTAATAAACAATCTTTAATCCCACTTTGTTATTTTCAATTACCCTACAAGATCTGGTAGGATCCGGACTATGCTCTTCCCACTATGGTTTTCGAATCTGTTTCCAACTTCGGTTTCAGAGATATCTTCTGTTGAATATACACATATTTTTGCTAGATCTCTGTTTTTACGCAGGGCTTTAAGTATGGGGCTCCATTCTTCATCTTTTACTATTCGTTCAACATCCAGAAACAAGTGATTATTGTCGTGATTGATCACATGGGTCAAAACTGGGAGTGAATATAGCTGGCACAAGGAAAAATATGTTCTGCCAAAAGATGTTGGCCCTCCGTGGTCTAAAATCTCGTGTGTATGAGCACACTTGCTTGAATTTGTTCGCTCCAACACCTTCATTTTAAACGCGAAATTTGAAAAACTTTTTTATAGAACAATGATTTTAAACTACTTGGTAGCTGCAGCAGGATACGCGGCATAGTATACGGCATCTGAAACAAAATTCGCCGATACCTAATGTTAAAAATGACTTACTGTTTTGCCATCGAAATATCTGCCATTTATAGCTTTAATAGCTGCCCTAGCTGAATCAACAGAATCAAATTTAATGTAAATATGTCCATTGCTTTTAGGGTCCACCGCAATATGGCGGATCTTACCGTATTTAGTGCATTCACTTTTCACTTCTTTTTCAATCTCCTTGTCCCAATTTGGATCAGTCTCCCTAATATTAAATGAAATTACTTTGCAGGATCAAACATGTTCTTAAGGACTATGAAGCATGTTTGAATATCAGATCCAGATCTTGACACAGGCTTATGAGTAGAAATTGTTCTTACATCATCTCTGGCCAATTTAGCCATTAGTTCGACTCTAGATAGTGAATTTAATGAAACATTATGGTCATTTTCATCCAAATTCTTTTTAGAAAGTTGCTTGTCTTCAATCGGTCCTACTTTGATTGGCTTTCCTAATATTTCTGCATGATTCATCCTATTTAAAGCATATCTTGCATCGCTCGTACTACGGTAATGAATGAAGGCAAAACCTTTCGATTTTCCAGTTTCAGCGTCATAATGTAAATTAATCTTGTCCACAGTCCCATATCTCTCGAATGCATTTCGTAGATCGACTTCTGTAGCATTAGGATGTAAAGACCCGACATATAGAGTATTTGTGACAATTTGTGGAGGCGGTCTAATTAAGCAAATATTTACCGTTCAATCGGAATGTGAATCACATTCCCATTATGGTCTTCAATCTTATTTTTTTCGCTTTCCGATGCTTGAATAATAATTGGAATTCCTAATAGTCTTTCGCCAGTCATCGAAATCGCTTTAGGAACTGAAGATTCATCATAAAATTCAACATAAGCAACACTAATATAAAGTTTGAGTTACCCTTTTGAACGTCTAGTTATCTTATCCATTACTATTTTGGCTTCTCGGATTCTTCCGCAAGGCCTTAAAAACTCTCCAAGCTCTCTCGATGTTAATCTTGCCGCTAATTGCATACAAAATACTGTTCTTCGGTCTCTTTCAACAGGATCTACAATAAGCGGAGGAGTAGGCTCTCTGACTGGGGTAAGGGGTCTTGGCGACCTAATTTGAGATATTCGTTACCTGTCTCTGCTAGATCTACGACTTCTGCGCTCGTCCCTATCGTAAGATCTTTCTCTTCTCCTGTCATCTCTTTCGTATGAACGTTCTTTTCTTCTGTCTCGATCGTACGACAACTCCCGCCTTCTTTCGTCTCTTTCGTATGATCTTTCTCGTTTTCTATCATCTCTTTCGTACCTTGGAGACCTTCTGGATGAGCGATATTCCCGTTCATCGCGATACTCCCTTTCAATTTTGTAATCCCTTTCTCTGTAATCCCTCTCACTTCTGTATCGCTCTTCTCTTCTTTCTCTAGACCCCGAATGTGGTTCGTAGTCGTAGTAGTGACTTCTTTCTCTAGAGCGAGACCTAGATCTTCTCGACCTGTGTCTTCTTTCTCGTCTTCTTTCCTTTTCGTATTTTGGGTCAATTTGCTCTTCACTATAAAAATGTGATTCTTCAGTTACATGTTTTTCGGGAGTAGTTTGGGTGGTAGAGTCTTCTTCAACCAGCATTGGCTTCATCGAATCCTTTGATTCCTATCGTCAATTCAAAGTTACTTGTTTCTGGAACGGTGCTTCCAAAAGCGCTTCAATATCAACGTCCATTTTCTGTGGTGGAAAAAAATAGAAAAGAATTTTGAAACACTTTGACACGCCAAGAAAAATGGATGCGTATTTTCAAGAATCGAGCGTAGATTTACTAAGTAGAGGATATGTCAATTCCTATATAAAATTCTTTCACTCCCGCAGTTACGAATACAGCCAAAGTCAGTTAAATGAACTGAAGCAGCTCCTGACAGCTACTGAGGATGCCCTGAGGAGTGGTAATTGAAATATTGACAAAGGGAATTACGAATTAATTTATAAAGCGAAAACAGAAGTAGCCAGATTCTTTCTTTTGAATCAGCAGCTTCAGGAAAGCTTAACTTATTTTAAAGAGGCTCTGGAATCTGCAAAGAGGGTAAATACCAAAAATGCCCCACATGAAGTAGATGCTACGTGTAATTTAGGATCTGCAGTTGGTGAGTCGGGTACTCGATATTAACACAAGGCGATTGGAACGAGGCGCTACAGCTATTTGAGAAAGCGCGTGCGCTCTCAAGAGATTTAGGCTACAATGAAGGGGAGCGAATAAGTTTGGGTCATTTGCTGAACACACACATGTCATTAGCAAACCAAGTAATTATTACTGACACAGCGAACTAATACTGGACACACTAAAGAAGCTATTCATCACTACATCAAGTGTATCGAATTAATGAAGTTTGATAACTCTACCGGAGACCCAAATATGTACAACAATCTTCTTTTCCGATTGGGGAGAGCATCAAGTGAAATTGGAGAGAGTGAGAAAGCTGTTTCCTATTTGGAGCAGTTCTTGGAAAGGGTCAAGCAGGCTGACGATAAAGAGAATGAAGGAAACGCACAATTGATATTAGCAGAATGTTATGAACAGTAATAGTCACTAACTCTAGATTGAACAAGAAAGATCACGCGATATCCTATTTGGAGGTATTTATTGAATCGCAAACTGACCCCAACCAAAAAGAAGCAGAGGCAAAGGCATGCAAGCAATTGGGCATGCTGTACAGCAAAATTGAAAAGTACGACCTCTCTGCAAATTACTTTGACAGGCACTATCAGCTAGTTAAAACCTTGCCCCCTTCAAAGAATCTGCTCATTGAAAGCTCTATGGTGCAACTAGGAATTGCAAAAGCCAATTCAAAGATGCAATTCTTTTTTGAAACAGTTGCAGATCCAAAAGGAACTCTAGCAATTGTAAAATTTAAAGAAGACAGTTCGTTCGGAGACTACTTGCCGCCAGCCCACCGTGTTACAATACAGTAAATAAAAGTGGTTTATATCATATATCTTTAAACAGCGACGAGAGCAATTTACCTAATTGTCTTACTCTCAAGTAATTCGGCACCTCACAATGGCTCTGGCTGTATGAGCGAGGAAGCGCTATTTCATCACCATATATACTCTTTGGCCAAATTTAGATCATCATTACTTGTTGGGGCACCTTTTACCTATCCCCTTCCAAATTTTTGGCTTTATTTCCAAGCACCGCTTGCCATAAAGCACTGGTTGACTGGATACATCCAATTCGCTTTGCAAATCACCTATTGTAAGATCTTGTGGGGATTGATCCGGGTTATCGGGTTGATCTGATATAAATATACACGCTACCTGTAAATGGATTCTTCCATAGCGCATTTTTCGATACACAGTTGTCTTGATAGAGAGGCACAGAGTACTTGCTTAACGTGTATTTCAAATTCTTTGAGTGATACTTCCCAGTATTAATTTTTGGCAGTCTAATTGGCTTACCTCTGTCCATACAAAAACGTCACTCTTTTTGATCACAATAGACTGTTTGTCACCAATGCTGGCATATGGCCTACACTGATATCCGATTTGTTCGGTCTGAAGGAAACATGACTCCGCTCAGTTCTTATCGTTTGATCATAGACATTGCATTTTCTATTCAGTTCAATCTCCCGAAAAGAAACTGCGGTACCATTAATCGGAAAACCTTCGGAAAAACAAGTTACACAGCAAGATACCCCATATGACTACGGAATCGCTTTAGATAATCCTTATTTTTGGCTGTGCGCATTTTTTTGAGGTAAGGGCTGCGCCATATCTGTACTTTAATTCGCCCATAAATAATATTTCTTTCGTGTTCAGAGCAGCCATGACGAAACAAATAGTGGTTGCGGTATCAACAAGCAGCAGACAGGATGAAATTGGTCTGTGGAGTAACAATTTCCTTTCCAATTGGTTCTTTCTCTGGGTGTTGCCAATCATCAAGAAGGCATCTCCGACCAACATCATGAATCTTCGACTGTCCCTTAGAAATCAGGAGACAGCAAGAGTAAATGTGGACAAACTGGAACGAGAGTGGAAATTTCAACTTGAGGCAAATCCACAGTATTCCTGAATTAACATAGAAACCCTTCCATTTTGAAAGCATTGCGTGAATCCTTTGGTACAGAGTACATGGCTATTGCCGCATACAAAATATTATGGATATTCTTCACCTGGGCGGGAGCTTGGTACTTGCTGCTGCAGATGATTAGTTTCTTGAACCATACAAATTTAGGAGTGCTTCCAGACTTGAACGGACATATGTATGCACTTGCACTATTTCTTGCAGGTTTCTTCAGTTCAATTGCAATTCATCAGCAGTATTCAGAGTGTAACAGGGTTGGAATCAAAGTAAAAGCAGCAGTAATGGGGTTGATCTACCGAAAATCACTAAGGCTATCCAGAGTGAAAGGAGGTGCTGGAGAGGTTTTGAATTTAATGACGGGAGATGTTCTAAAAATTAACGAAGCAGTGGTCAACTTTCATTTCCTTTGGTCTGCCTTTGTTGAAGTAGCTTTAATTTTGGCTATTTCTTTCTACCAGATAGGAATCTCTGCATTTCCAGCTCTCGGCTTTGTGTTAATCTTGCTACCAATCCAAATGTATTTGGGCAAAAGAACAAATGATTTGGGACGTGCTCAGAGTAAAGAAACGATTTCTCGAGTTCATTTGATGTCCGAACTATTAACTGCTATCAAATTAATCAAATTCTACGCTTGGGAGATGCCATTTGCAAAGAAGATTAACGAACTCCGCAAAAAGGAAACAAAGTATATCTATGACGGTCTGATCACCAAAACAGTTAACTACACTGTGGTTTTTGCTATTCCTGTTTTGGTCGCATTAACATGTTTAGCAACTTATGTTGCCATTGGAAACCAATTAACTGCTTCTGTAGTTTTTGCAGTCCTTTCTGTATTCAACACCTTGAGGTATCCATTCTTCATGCTACCAATTGCGGTAAAATCAACTGTTGGTGCCTTGGCAGCTCTCGACCATTTAACCGAATTCTTACTGTTGGATGAAATTGTAGAACTCAAACAATCCGTTCCAAAGGAAGGCTGTAATCTGGCAGTGGAAATTGCTCAAAGTGACTTTAAATGGGACGGTGCGGAAGGCGACAAGCCATCAATCCATGATATTGACTTGAAATTAAAGAAAGGTAACAAAATTGCAATTGTTGGCGATGTTGGTAGTGGTAAATCCTCCATCATTGCTGCAATTCTGGGGCAAATTCGTCAAGTAAAAGGTGATTCAGTAAAAGTTTATGGCTCCACCGCTTATATGTCTCAAGAAGCTTGGTTATTGAACATGACGCTCCGTGAAAATATATTGTTTGGCAAAGAGTACGAAGCAAAGAAATACAAAGAAGTTATTCGGGTGGCTGGATTAGAAAGAGATTTGACTTTGCTCATTGCTGGAGACCAAACTGAAATAGCTGAGCGGGGTGCTAACCTGTCTGGTGGGCAACGCCAAAGAGTGTCTTTGGCAAGATCAATTTACTACGATGCAGATATTGTTTTACTTGATGATCCCCTTTCCGCTGTAGATCAGCATGTTGGTAGACAAATATTTGACGAATGCTTCAAAAAGCACCTAAAGAACAAAACTGTCATTGTTTCGATGAATCAGTTACAATATTTAGTTGAAATGGATTACATTATATTTGTACGAAACGGCACAATTCATTCCCAAGGAACTTACCATTACATGATGGATAATGTGGAGCCATTCCATACTTTGGTTTCCTCCCACGTTGCAGATTCTGCTATTGAAGACGAAATTGAACTCATTCCTCCTGAGCAAGATGTAACCACCAATGCGGATGTCCCTGTAGTAGTAGAAAAAGAGTCTTTAGCAGACGACTTGCAGAAAATTATGGATCAAAATAATATGTCAGTAAGAATTAGAAATCAACTCTCTGTCAGAAAAGGAAACAGGGATCTGAATGAGCACTCTATCCGATCTATTCTTGAAAAGCAATCCATTCATCCTATTGCTGGGCTTGACGATCATGATGTATCCAAAATAATGCGTCAAAATGAACTTTCAGTACACACCCAGGTTGATCCGGCAGATTTAGCGGCTTTACAAGATGAAGAAATGAAAAAGAAGGGTAAACTAGTCCAAGATGATCAATCTACAAAAACTGCCGGGTTTGGTGACTTTTTGGCGTATGGCAGGGCAAAAAATGGCGTGTTTGTTACGTTGACGGTGGTGCTGGTATTTATCCTAGTCCACGGACTGTTCAGAATAGGTGGTGATTTCTGGTTAAGATTGTGGGTACCACATGTCGGAAATTTCTCTGACCAAGTTTATGTGGGTGTTTATGGTGCCTTCTGTATTGCATTCGCCATTGGGGCTTTGGCTCGTGGTCTTTTCTTTACCAAAGTTACAACAGAAAAGGCAGTGTACTTGCACGACAAGTTGTTTGATGCAGCAATCCATGCCCCAATGGGATTCTATGACACCACCCCTATTGCAAGAATCCTCTCATGTTTTTCCAAGCACCAGTTGCATGTCGATGATACTATGTTGGACGCTGCAATGCAAGCTTTACAATATTTCCCCCTTGGGTTAGGCGCTCTTATTATTGCAGCCGCCACTATTCCTTGGAACTGGGCACCAACTGTCGGTATTGTGCTAATTGGTTACTATTTCATTAGGGTAACAAACCCTGCGGACATTGGAACAAAATCTTTGGAAGCGGTCACGAAACCACCGATTTATTCACATTTAACTGCCACTCTTGAAGGCTTGTTGTCTATTAGATCCTACCATGCTGAATCTCGCTTTGACGACATTAACCTGGAGAAGATTGATACCAACCATGCAGCTCTTTTCGCTATGCAAAATGGTACCTTTTCTTAATACTAGTCAAATCCTTCCAAGCGTTGTATTTAGATATTCTTTCTTCTTTGGTGATATATTTTGCTGCCCTATTGCTAGTCTTTGCGAGAAATGTTGCCAGTATTGATTCTGTGGCCGGTTTAGCTCTTTCAAATGCCTTACAGATGCTTGTATTTGTTCAATGGACCGTAGGTTAAATTTGATCTTAGGTTCGTCAATGGGGTGATGTGGAAACCCAAATGTCTTCAGTTGGTCAACTAGTGTATTATGGCAATATCAAACCAGAAGCACCATTCGAGATTCCTGCAAACAAACCACCTTCAGATTGGCCGCAAGAAGGAAGGATCAAGTTTACCAATATTGAACTCAAGTACCAGAAATTCGGTGTGTCTGTTTTAAAGAATGTTAATTTGACAATTTATCCTAAAGAAAAAATTGGCATTGTTGGAAGAACAGGTTCAGGAAAGTCTACTGTAAGTTCGCCTTGACAATAGCTATTAATATCCCTATTAAGAATTGTGGAGCCATGCCACGGTACAATCACCATTGATGATTTGGATGTGTCAGGAATTGGTCTTCATGATCTCCGAAACAAAATTGCAATTATTCCTCAGGAACCTGTCATGTTTGTTGGCACAATCAGATCAAACCTTGATCCTTTCAACAAATCTACAGACGAAGAAATTTGGAAAGCACTGGACGCAGTATTTTTAGGTGAAAGCTTTCGAAACTCCCCATCAAAGCTTGAGACAGCAGTATCTGAAAATGGTAAATCAGTCTCTCAAGGTCAAAGACAGTTGCTCTGTATTGCACGAGCTATCTTGTCTAAAGCAAAAGTATTGGTCTTGGATGAAGCTACTGCCTCGCTAGATGCTCAGACTGATTTGATGATCCAAGAAGCAATTAAAAAGAACTTTGGAGAGTTAACTATGCTCACAATCGCGCACCGCTTGAACACCATTATTGAGTCTGATCGTGTGTTGGTGATGGATGCAGGAAAAGCTGTTGAATTTGACGAGCCAGTGAATTTGTTGAAGAACCCTAATGGTATTTTTAAAAGTTTAATTGACCAAACTGGAGAGTTGGCTGCCAAGAAATTGATTGAAATCGCTGAAAAAGCACATGCCGACCGTGTAGCTAATGGATACGATTTCCCAGCTCTCAAGGATAACCTAGAAGATAAGCCAATGAAAGTTGATGAAATCTTCAAATAAAAGCGTTTCTGTTACTAAGCCACTGCTATTTTTTTTTCTTTTTTTTGATGGAAGAAAAGTATGACATTGAAGAGTCTTTGGTATTCATCAAAGAAAAGAAAAATATCTGCCTGCAATTTCCCGATGAATTGCTATCGGATGCGCCATATGTAGCCAAACGGCTCCAGTCAGACATAAATTCCGTGTATATAATGGCTGACACAACGTTTGGCCCATGCTGCACAGACTTGATTGCGGGCCAACATGCTAATGCTGATGCAATCATTCACTACGGCCCTGCGTGCTTGACAAGGTAGTTCATTGCTGATCTTAGGCCAGCTGAAAATTCTCCACCGATTTTGTATGTTTTTGAAAAGCAAGAAATTGATTCGGACGATTTGATCATAAAGATTGAAGGTAGTGTCACTGAAGATGTTCCTGTTATTGTTATGGGTGATACGTCGACTTATTACCTTTGGCCCAAATTGCAGTCAAGGCTCACTGGTTCAAAATACATCTGGTCTCACATTGAACAGCAGGTGGATAGTCCTGCATCATTGAAAGAAAGTATTCATGGCCGATGTATCCAACTCCCTGAACACGTTCAACTACAAGACTGCTGTCTGCTGTACATTGGCTCCGACTCCCTCTGCCTTTCAAATTTGGTCATGGCTATTCGTCCAAGTTCAGTCGTAGTATATGATCCTACCACAAAATCAATCAACCAGAATTATGGCCAGTTGCAGTCTGTACTTCAAAGAAGATTTGTTCAAATGGAGAAGGCTAGGGACGCCAACGTTATTGGAATTGTTGTTGGCACTTTAGGCGTAGGTAAGTAAATAACTTGGTAAATGATGATTATTAGATGCATTCTATAGGAAGAGCCGTCGTAACCGTATCGAAAGATAATTTGACGACTATTTTACTTCTGCTGATACCAATTTTCTCCTTTTCAGATTAATTCTAGCTTCTTATTTGAGTGTTGTAAACACACTAAAAGAATTAATTATTGCCAGTGGAAAGAAGCCCTACGTTTTGGCAGTTGGAAAGCCAAACCCAGCCAAATTGGGAAATTTCCCCGAAATTGAATGCTTTGTCCTTGTTGCTTGTCCTCAAAACTCTATTCTTGACTCTAAAGAATATTATCATCCTATCGTTACCCCTTATGAATTATCCTTGGCTTTAGAGAAGAATTCAATCTGGAATCCATTGGATTATCAGCTGAACCTTGGTCGTATGGTTGACGGTTTGTCTTCTCAACTGGAGAAAACGAAACTTCGAGCTATTGAAGGGCATGAATCTGACGACGAGCCTCACTTTTCCCTAATTACTGGTCAGTATGCGGTAAAGAAAGGATTTGTCACAGTTACAAACGAGAACATCCCTGGAGAATTCATGATGATCAAAAAAGAAGGCGGCCAGATATCAAAGTTTGTTACATCCAATGTTGGTGCCGAATTCCTGAGCAGCAGGTCATTCCAAGGCTTGGAGCCAAAGATTGGCGAATCAGAAGTGAAGCTTGCTGAAGAGGGCCGCAGTGGGATTGCAAAGAACTATAATTAACTTGTATAATATATTAATCTCTAATGTTGCATTCTGGGTTCAGTCCACGTTTGGCGCCACATTTGCATGACCTTTGAAAGGAATGTTGCTTTACCTTGCCAAATGATTGTGCTCAAGGTTACCTTTCATGACGGCTCACAGACTGAAATAAAGCGATTGCCAATGTCTCGCTTGCCTAATGAATTGACGTTTGATGAAGTAATTTAAATGTAATCTAGCTTGTTGTAATTATCAATCGCATGTTCAAACGATCTGATCAGCTAGTATTAAAGTACCTGGATGAAGGTAATTGAATATAACGTAGATCAAGACCTGATTTCATTGGAAAACGATGGAGGTACAAAGGGTTTAATTTAGATATTTCTCATGCGCTCAATTTGAATACTACTTTCAAGATCCATGCCTTTACAGACAAGATTAAGGATATTCCGACGAAACCTGAGCTGTTACTCAATCAGAAAACCCATGATTCAACCGAATTAAAAGAAATGTTGGAGAATCTTCAGACATCTTTGGCCAAGCTCTTATCCAAAGTGGGAACTGGTATATTGTTGCTCATTATAGATGTCAAAGTCCAGGCCGAGAAGAAAGAGTCTCTTGCTCCGGTAAATTATTCGCAATTTGAAGCAACTTCACAGCCAGGAGCAACTTTTAACTATCAAAACCAGCCAGTTGCACAGACTCCTGTTCAACCAATTCAAACTCCAATTACCCAGCAGGGCCAAATACAGCCGCAAATAAATCAACAGATGAATCAAACTCTCGCACAACACGTCCAGCAAAGCCAGATTAATCCACAAGGAATGAATCAGCCGTTAAACCAGCAATCTCAAATGAATCAGATTCATCAATCAACTCCACCTCCGCAACAGCCGCAATCTACTTTATCCACTAGCCAGGCGTACTCTCAATGGTCGCCACAAGATTCAAATTATCAACAGCAGTATTATCAAACTCAGCAAAGAGGCCGCCCATTTTCCGGTAGCTATCCCACCCTTCAAAATCCCCACCTCCCAGCACCTTCAGTCCATCAACAAAACCCTACCCACCAACTTCCCCCTCCAATTCAATTCCGCTAAACCTTTTTTAATAAATACAAGTTTCTTTTTTCATTTCTTTATCAGAATCACGTCATTTTACTTGAGAAATGAATATCTCAAAGCAGAAAGGTTAAATTCAAAAGTAACGTTCAGAGAAAAAGCAGCTGCGGCTGTATATGCATCCGCCCTCTATCCCTACAAGATTTCAAACAATTCACTATGACGATTCGGAAAAGAAGGCATTCTCATCTACCACCAGAAGATTTGAAGGGAAAACCAATGATCTTCCCGGACCTGGATATTATGCAAAGGCAGCAGAGAAGTTGGAGTTAGTACTTAAGGACGCATCTATCTCGAAAAAAGGATACGGTGTCGGATTCGCATCCCAAGTACTACATATTAATGTAAGCAAAAACGCTTCTTGAAACCTCCAACAGATTTAGAAACAGATATTACGGTATCTCCAGCGCAATATTTCCTAAAATCCCCAAAATACTCAGAGTCGTTACAAAATTCTCTATCAGCAGCTTTTCGAAACCCAACAAATGCCATTCCAGGAAAAACAGTGTTTGTCTCTTCAAATACCATGGTGAGAACCAAAAGAGGATTCAAACCTACTCCTGGACCTGGGGAGTACTCTGTGGAGCCCACTACAGTGAGACCTCCATTGGGGGACGAGAAGTCGTCCATCTTCAAAAGTAAAACTGAAAGAAGCAGTTTAGGTGCAAATACGAGCCTACCGGCTCCTGGTAATCTATGGTAACTCTAGGAAGCTATGATATTGCCAAATCTTGCAAATCAATGGAACCCAAAGTCTATGGGGCAATCTCATCGTTCAGGTCATCAGAAAGATTCCAGAACTCTTACTTGTATTCCAGCATTAATTATAGGACGAAATGGCCTGGTCCAACTTCGTACAATATCACCGACACTGGTCCATCTAAAAAGTATATTATGCTGACATAGACCAACTAGAAAGATTAAAATTGTAAATATTGCCGACCCACCCCCGCTTCCAGAGGAGCCATTATCAAATCAGGTATGCATTCCTGGGTCAGGCAAAACTCCAATTGCTTTCCCATCACCTGGAAAGTACAACATAGTTAGAGGTGCGGATGCCACACACAAGTCTAGTCCAACAACTAGAAGTATATTTATGAGCAAATCGGAAAGGTTCGCCCAACCTTTCAACAAAGATGTTCCTGGACCAGGATACTATCATCGTAATTGTTTCTAAATTAGCATTCCCTCACTCCAAATCCAGATCCTATCACCTTAATCTTGAAGAAAATTGGACATAATATAATTGATTTAATTTATCGCCCATTTTGAGGAAGCGATATTTTTCATTCTCACACGCCGCAAACACAGGAACGATTTGAAATTTATCGGCGATATTAGAAATTCCATCGTCGGAATATCGTGAGCTTTTACTGTATGTCACTGCGTCTGATTTTTTCGAATCAAAGTCACAAGAAAAGCACCTGATCTTCCCCACATATTCTGACCAATCAAATTCTCCTCATATTCTCTGCAACCTCATTTTCAATTTAACCAACTAAATAATATGAGCGGAAGAGTAAATGGATGTTAACCTAGTTTGCGCAAATATTCCCGAGGCTATTAAATCGGCACAAAGCTCTACTTTCCATTGGAGGTGGAGGCGTCGCTTTATTTTGTCTTACTTCCACTGTCTACTCTGATGGAAAACTGCGAATATCTCACGGAAGTGAATCAAATGCATTACAGCTCGCCAGTAAAGCTGAAGAAAAATCCATTCAAGTGACTAAAATCCGGCCTCCTAAAGAAACTGCTGTTTACAGTAGAAAAGATGTATCTGAACACAACTGCAGAGAAACTGGCATTTGGGTGACTTATATGGATGGAGTCTATGATGTGTCTGATTTTGTTGCTATCCATCCTGGCGGTGAAAGAATTCTTTTGGCTGCAGGCAAAGCAATTGATCCATTTTGGGCTGTATTCTCTATACATATGACCAAAGAAACTAGAGAATTATTGGAAACTTATCGCATCGGCACTTTGCTCCCTCGAGACCAAGATCCAACTTACAAGGAAGAGCCGTCTGGTTTGGAAAAGCTATTTGCGAATGAACCGGAAAGAGATCCTTCCCTCAAGGTATTAGCCAAAACCCCTTGCAACGCCGAGGCTGATGTTAAAAACTTGGAAACATTCATCACTCCAAATGAAAAGTTTTACGTCCGAAATCATTTACCAGTTCCAGTAGTCGATCCTGAATGCTACCGATTAACTGTTGAAGGGCCTGGAATTCCAGATGATTTTGAACTCTCTTTGGACGATCTCAAACAAAAATTACCAAAATATTCTGTGACTGCTACCATGCAATGCGCTGGTAATCGAAGAAAGGAAATGCATGAAAAGATCCCTGTGAAAGGCTTACAATGGCAATCTGGTGCTATTAGTAATGCTGTATGGACTGGTGTAAGACTGCGCGATGTACTGGAATATGCTGGATACAAGATGCCTGATTATGGAAGTGAAGAAAAATTCCCTGGTGATGTTGAACATGTAGTATTTGATGGCTTGGAAGGCTACGGTGCTTCAATTCCTGCTGAAAAAGCATTCAACCCTAGAGGGGATGTTTTACTAGCTTATGAAATGAACGGTGAACCAATTCCTAGAGATCATGGCTATCCACTACGCGCTGTGATTCCAGGTGTTGTTGCTGCTAGATCTGTCAAATGGTTGTCAAAGATTTCCCTGTCAGAAGAAGAATCCCAATCCCATTGGCAACAGAGGGACTACAAAGGCTTTAATCCTTCCGCTGATTTAGCAAGCTCAGACTATTCCAAATCACAATCCATTCAAGAACTACCTGTACAATCATCAATTACTACGCCGACTATTGGAGAAGATTTGAAAGCTGAAAATGGATTTGTTACAGTGAAGGGCTATGCGATTGCTGGAGGAGGTAGAGCCATTAATAGGGTGGATATTTCTAGTGATGGCGGCAAGACTTGGACTGATGCTACTTTGCATCCACCAAACCAATCAAGAGGTAGAACCTGGGCATGGACCCAGTGGGAAGCTAAAATACCAGTAAACAACTGCAAAGAGATGGAACTAGTTTGCAAAGCCGTTGATGAAAGCTACAACACTCAGCCGGACTCGTTCGACGGTATTTATAATGTTAGAGGTGTCTTGGTCTCTGCCTGGCAACGAATTAAAACCAAAATTGTCAATTAATATACTCATTTGCTTCATTCCGTGTTTGAACCAAAGCTCGTTGGAATAATCTCATACACGCTGGGCTAGTTTACAAGCATTCATTTTTGCGGCTCTTGTACGTGTTCGTTGGAGATTGGATTTTGCAAATCATTTTCAAAGCAAAATTCCAATGAGCTCAAATCTCAAAGGCAAGGATTATCTAACCTCAGGAAAATTTCAATTCAGCGGGATACCTCCTCGTAAGAAGAGGTCTGAAGCCAATCTTGATATCAAAAAGTCGCTAGAACAGGGTGATACATCGAAACCTCCAATTCAAGAACGAGAGACCCATGCGTCTCAAAAACCGGACAATGGCTGGGGATTTGATGACGAAATAGATTGGGATGAAGTAAAGACTACCAAAAAAGCTTCGCCAGCAATTACGAAACCGGATACTGTGAAAACCTTGAATTCAAATGCAGCAATTCCCATTTCCAATAATCAATCCCAAAGTCCGAAAAAAGTGGATAATATTGTTGCTCAGTCGATACCTGGATTGGCCTCGGACGGAAATAAACCCATTAGGACTGCTCATATTCCCGACTCTAATATCCATACAAAGCCAGTATCTCCTTTAAAAGTTACGAGCAGCCCTGCAGCAGTCTCTCAGGTTAATATATCGACCAAGTCTCCAAAAACTAAAATTGGTCAAGTAGATGCAGGGAATTTGGGTGGATGGCTAACTGGAGAGAATATAGTATTTGAACAAACAAAGACAACAATTACAAAGAATAATCAGAAAGATGTTGAGCCCCCAAAGTCTGTATCAAGTGTCAAAGCAAGTCCTGGAACTCGAACAGATTCTTCATGGGAAAAAGACCAAGGTTGGGGAGACTGGAATTCAGATTCAATGGAAATACCACCAGTTGTTGATATTCCAAAAGATATGCAAAAAGTTACTACTCCAAAATCGGCAACAATCTCAAGATTATCTCCATCGAAAAGTCCTAATGTTTCAAAGGTAATTGCGTCCAAGTCACCTAAATCCCCTGGACTTAGTTATTCAAGCCCAAAGAAAGAAACTACGAGTACCGTTGGCCAGACCGAAACAAAAATTACACCACAAGAAAGCATTCAAAATACGGAAAGTTGGGATATAGGAGATGAAGATTTATTCTCTCAATCAAGCCCAAAGAATAGTGAAAACGTTGAAACTAAGACTTTGAAATCACCTCTCAAAGCAGTTCGTTCACCACCATCAAAAATGGCAAATTATAATATCAAGTCCTATTCACAAAAAGAGATAGAGTCTACTAATGTTCATACCGAATTTAAACCAAGAGCAACTGAGCAAAAGAGTCCAAGTGTTCGCTCAACTGCATCTAGAAAAAGCCCCACACAGAGGAGCAGCCCTCAAGCTAAAAACTTGCTGGTGTCTAATCAACCAGCAACTTCTTTGAACGCCGATGATCAAAATCAGATGATGTTAACGTCTGCACCAGGCTTTTTGCACACTCAACCAGAAATATCACCTCCCAAATCTGCAAATTCATTTCATACAAGCCCAGTTATTCCATCAAAATCTCCAGAAGTTCCTTTGCGAAAAGATTTAAACAATTTTGAAGAACAGCCTGCTAATTTGCAGTATCATTCTACAGCCCAAAATGTTTACAATCAGGATACTAATGTAATTCATCATTAAAATTAGATATATCAGCAGCCTAATTATCCTGATCATCACAATTATCTACCCCAATTATACTCTCATGGTGCAAATAACGATGCTCACATAAATTCCATGGAAGCATCTAACTTTGCTCCAGATGTGCCACCAACAGTGCAACACAAACCAGATAGTATTGAGGAGCAACCTGCACAGAATGAATATCATATTCAGCCAGATTATCATAACTATAATTATGAACAAAGCCACCAATTGAATGAACCAGATTTTGGTGGAATGCAAAATAATGCAACCTACGATAGTTATGATTCAAATTATCAAGCAAGTTATGGTGAACAGAATGTCGGAATTGGACTTCAGCCAAATGTTCATGTAGATCAATCAGTTGCCCCAAATATTTCAAACTATGATATTGATCAGAACAACCAACTTTACATGCCTGAACAGACTCAATCCGAACATATCGCATCACAGGGAGAACAGCAATATTATAATTACCAGCAGCCTCAAGATATCAATGGCACAAATAATCAAGATGCTCACCAAGAGTACTATCAAAATGAGGGGGCGCAGCAGTATCAAAGCTACCCAGAATCTACTCAAAGCGGATTCCAGCAGACTAATACTGGGAACGAATATCCTATCGAGTATGCAGGAGCTCATTACAATGATCGCAGCAATCAACTTCAATCAGACGAACAACCCAGTGGAGAAGTTGATTATTCAGTGCAAGCCACTCATGGAAACGAATATATTCCGACGGAAAATACCGAGTTTAACTATGCAGATGGACAACAGTACCAACAACAATATTATGATCCTAATGGTGGTTATGCATACGATGATAATTCTATAGTACCTAATTATGATCAAAATGGACCGATTGACCACCAAGCCCAACAGCAGTTCATCGAGCATGACAATCAGATTCCAAATAATAAAGTAGCCCCTCAGCCTACCGATAATCTCTATATTTACGACCAGGGCGCCTATACCAATCAAGAAATCTTGGATGTACGTGCTCACGAGAATCCTACCGAACAAATTTCTCAAGGTATCTACGCCGACTCAAACGTGGATAGTTATGCTCAAGAATCGTCCAACTCATATGGTCAAGGTTATCCTGAAGATGACTTTGGGTTGCATTCAAATCAACATCTTCAAAATTCCTCAGTGGCTATACAGAATTATCCTGCGCATACTGAATCTGTGCCATTAGAATCTTCTCAGCAGGTCAGCATGCAACCTGCAGATCAAATTCAGAAAGACGCTGGTAATGTTGACAGTGAAAATCAAGAAAATGTCGCAATAGATGCTGCAGTTGATTCATCTGAAGTTCTCAATCATCCATATACCCAGGAATTGAGGGATTCAGAAAACAATCAAGTTAATTATGGTCAGCCCCTTGGCCATAGTTTCCAATCTACAGATACTTTAGCTTCCAGACAGGAAAGTGTCCAAGCTGACTCAGTATCTGTCACTTACATTGCCTGCCATTCTTGCAACAAAAACAATGACTCTGATGCCAACTTTTGTGCAAAATGTGGCACAAAGTTGATTACAAAAGACTCTTTGTTCAGAGATAGAGGATATGGTTTTGGTAGAATTACGGATTTCGGCAAAATCTTTACGACAAAAGTGCTCAGGGAGAGCAGAGAAAAAGCACTTCCAGGCAACCTTTTATGGCATCACTTGGCTGGTCTGGTTACATCTGAACATGCAGCATTGGATATTTTCGCAACAGACGGTCCAATTTTTGATTATGCACAGGTTAATTTAGAATCGCTCGCTCAAAATATTTCAACCTACATTGGAACATTGCAGGAAGAAGATTCATATCTCCTCACTTATTACTTGTTGTTAATGCTTCAATACAACGATACAGAGTAAACAGAACTAATGTTAGGCAAATTACTTCAGAATCAATCAAGTACTTTGTTTCAGTCCTAACACCCCAAGATTTCCAGCAGATATCACCAATTGATCAGATTTTATACAACCTTCTTGGTGGCTTCACTAATGAAGCTATTGAATTAGCCCTTAATTTCAAAATTTGGGAAGTTGCACTCATTATGGCAAAATATTTTGAATCTGACTTGTATGGCAAAGTAGTTCTTTCAATGATGAAACAAGGTATCGGAAAGTTGGAGCACCATCAGTACGAAGCAACTTGTAGTAATTCTGTAATGGAACTCCTCCTAGCTATTATGGCTGGCGTTAATCAAACTGATGCAAGAGAGCTGTTGATGATGCAAAACGAAAAGTTTGTGCCAAATTGGAAACTGTATTTAGCGGCACTTCTTTCTATCAGACGAGATAACAACCCAGTTTATTTTGAAGTAATCGGAGAAATCTTGACTGAGACTGGATTACCAAAGGTTGGTCATTTATGGTATCTATTGCTGACTGTAGCGAATTAATTGCATTTTCGTTTAATCTGAAAAATGGATTGGAAAGATTTAAATCAAAAGTATTGCTCTTGGGGGCCGACCATATTTCTAATCCTTACACCTATCACAATGACTTTGCAGCTATTCAGCTTACTGAATTGCTTGAAGCTCATGTAATACTAAATGGTCAATGGCAAACAACTCCGTTCACTAGCCTGCAGCACCACAAACTAAAATTAGCCGCATATCTTGGTGATTTAGGGTACAATGAGCGTGCAAACCGCTATTTTGAAAGCATTCAAAGCTTTACTCAATATCTGTCTCCAGACCCAGGAGAAGATACCCACCAATTCCAGCAGTCTTTGGGTGAGATTAAAGCGCTATATCAAAAAACTGATACAAATGATGTTGGTGCTGTAGGAATAGTGGAGACTGAAATGTACTCGGAGTATGGATACAGTGAAGTAAAAGTCGTGGAAAACGTAGCTGGGGATATTACAGAGTTTAGCATTGATCAACGGCGTCAATCAGAATTTACATCCTTACATGGAAATGAGGCATATCAAGCAGATCCTACTCATGACGGCATTGCATACCATGATAATCAGCAGTTCTATGCTACTCAAGAGTATGAATACAGTTCCGAAAGTTTGCCAATTGTACCTGGAAACGATTCAAACACAAACTTCACCATGGAAAATATCAACGAGGGCATTTACGAGGGTATTTACGAGACTGAAAAGTTTACCTCGTATACAAATGAGCAGCAGCCAAATTATGGAATTGCAGAAAATCTTGTACCAGAAAACACAGAAGTATATGCCCCGCCTCCAGCAAATCAAGAATTGCACCAATACAGTGAGCAGCTGTATGAATCAAAACCTCCATTACCACCACTGACTCCTAATATTCCTAAATCAACAGTATCACCTCCAGTATCCCAAGATACAAAAGTGAGCCCGCCAGACATCCCACCACCACCGATAAAGCCATCTATCCACGAAGACGAGGAAGATTTGGGCTTTGGTAATTCAAAGCCAAAAGCTAAAGAGACTCCCAAGACTGGCGAGAAGGACGAACCAAAAGAAGAGCCAAAGGAGGAGCCGAAAAAGGAAGGTACAGTATTTTTAATAGTCCAGTTGTAAAGAAAACCAGCACAAGCTTCTTTTCCAGAATCTTTTCGCCATTTTCCTCCAAAAAAACTGAAGATCAACCTACAGTTTACAAAGCACATCTTCCTACTGGCAATCCGATTGTTTATGATCCAGTAACAAAGAAATGGGTAAAGAAAGACCAGCTGGGTAAAGTTGAAACCAAGGAAGAAGCTCCTCCTCCCCCACCACCAATAGTCCCATCCGCCCCGTCATCTGATGCAGGAGGACCACCGCCAGCAAAGTTTTCTGAAAGCCCAATATCAACTCCTACAGGAGCAACGCCACCAATTAGTCGGTCTAGTACCAAAAAGAGGGGTGCAAGATCAAAGTATGTTGATATTATCAATCCTAACTCTGCGGAATCTTCACCAATTGTGCAATCTTTTGTGCCTCAATTTGATTCACCCCTGGGGGAACCAAGAATATTATCAGTAAGCTTTTCAATAATTCTAGCCTAAAACTGGTCCGAAAATGATGGATATTGCAAAATTCACCAGTGTCTCGAACGATCAATCAAATCAACCTGAAGGCTTTGTTCCCTCGACTCGGCAAACAGTAAACGCTTCAGTTCCAATAGGTAATGTTGCTCCCTCTCAAAAACCTTCATATATCCCTCCTGCTCAATCCCCGCTAAGCCCAAATCGAAATGCACCTCCTTTACATCCAACTCCTGGTGTGACGACTGGCGCGCGTGCTACTCATTCGAGGCCACCAAGTGCAAATCTGCAAGGTCGACCAGGTAGCAACTTGGCACAAAGAATTCCGACGAGACCACAAAATCAATACCCTCCTGATAGTAATGCCCAAAATATTCTTTCCAGACCTTCAAGTACCAATAGTCTAGGTTTTGATAAACCTGGTCGTCAAGGAGCACCTCCTGCCGATTTATAAAAATGCAATAGTGTAGTTTCAATAAATGCAATTAAATAATATATTAAGAGAGGAGTTGGCCACAACTTCACTTTAACCGTTCTCTGAACAGCAACTCTGCTTCATTTCTTTCCAAAGCTCTTGCGATTCCGTTGACATCTTTCAATTCATACGCTTTCTCTAGCAATTCAGGAGTATGGAACTGGACAACACAAGTTTCAAGCATCGTTTCGAACCTCGCACCAAAACCAAACCCAACATTTTCCCAGTAATCCCAAACCACACCCACATGCCCAAAGGTAATAAACTGCTGTAAAATTTCATTTATCATGTATTTATCGTACGAGAAGTGGTTGAGCAGCCTGTTTTGATTGTCAATGTCTACTGTAGCCGCCAATCCAAATATCACTTGCAACTTAGGTTCATCAGAAAGTGTAAGCATATAATCCCAAGTGTTGTTGAATATCTCTTGATCTCCATATCTAACTGCTCCTTTTATTACTGAAGATACTAAAGTTCTATCCACTTTTGGGGGCAAGTCGAACAGCATTTTGCATTTGGCAATCGAGCCGGAATCACCCAATAGAATACTCCAATCAATCAAGTCTACTTTAATTGAATCCACTTCTGTTGGCCCAACTCCAGACCAATTGATTGTTGACATGGTGGGTTCCATAAATTCCATCAACCACTTTAAAAACTTTTGGTAATAGTCGATTCCTCTTAGTGCTCGCTCTAATTTTCTCATACTTGTTATGAACGAAATCCAAACTGCGGGCGAGGTAGCCCATTTCAGATTCCCAAGAAGCTGTTCTAGTAATGTTGTCAAATCCCCATCGAATTTTATCCTGTTTGTTAATATCAGTGTGACAACATCAGAAACATAGCCTGAATTAATAGAAATGTACCTGCTTTATCAGCAGCACTTAATTCGGATGATTTCATATTTTGTGCCAAAGAAACAAGTGATTGTTGATCATATAGAATTTTATAAAAGTATGCTCTGTCTTTGTTCAAGATATAATATTCAAATTTCCAATCTTTACCAATTTCAATCGATTTTTCTAGGGCATTTTCGCTAAACAATCCAAAATCCAAATTTTTGAATTCAACTTGGTTAGTAACAGTATTTGTCAATTTCATCACCCCATTCAGATAAAATTTCCAAGGTTTTTCAATCTGTTCATTCAGATTGTACCAGAGCGAATATCTATTTTGCTGAAACCGAAAGTGAAGATAATCTTCAGTGCGGGATAGATTTACTGAGACAATTGGGAATCCTGGTCGATATATCCAATCCCACATTAAATCAATCAAGTCGATCCCACTTGATAGTGACAATGAATTTAGGAGGGATTTCGTTGTAGTGGTTTGGTAAATATTTTCTGAAAGATACTCTCCTAGAATGGTATAGAAACTTTTGGGGGAATATGAGCTGGTCATTTCGGCCATCATTCTTAGTATCGAAGCACCTTTGTTGTACGTAATGTCATCAAACAGGGAATTGTGACTGTCATAGCTAATTGGATGAGTATGAATTGAGGCATCAAAGTACATTGCCAGTTCGTGCTCCATAGTTACAAAATATGACATTATATCCCATGAAGGCTCGGCATGATCAACTCCAACGTATTGCATGTATTCAGCAAATCCTTCATTTAGCCACAGGTCGTCCCACTAGATTAGTCTAAATTACCCATGTCATAGTTACCAGATTGCCAAACCAGTGATGGACCAATTCATGAGAAGTCAGAAGCGCAGAGTATTGTTTCTTTGATAAAATTTCAGAATCAGGTATAAACAAAGCGGTAGTCTCCATAGTAATGAGCCCCATATTTTCCATTCCTTCTGAAGCAAAGCCGTCTATTGGGAAAAAATCAAGCTTTTCCAATGGTAAGTGCAAGTTGAAGATTTCTGAAAAGTAGTCCAGACAAGACTTTGCCATTTCAAGGGTGAACTTTGTATTCTTAGAATTGGATTTTGTACTGTAAAGATTGATGGTGATATTGCTGTCGGCGGTTATTGTAAGTGGAATGTAATCCTTGAAGACGGCCAAGGCAACCAAATATGAGGATAACATAATTGTAGGTTCAAAAATGAATGTTTTTTTGTCTTTATCTGCAATGATATCTTTGACAGGGCTGTTTGAAATGACTGAATAATCTGAAGGGATGCGCACTTGAATATTGAAGATGGATTTGAATATTGGCTCATCAAAACATGGAAATGCTTTACGAGCAGACTTGGGCTCGAAATGTGATGCAACATATCTCTTTGAGTTGGAAGGCTCGGACAGAAACAATCCCAGATAGTCATCATTCATTTCCCCAGAATACTTTATGCTTAAAACATACTTCCCCGGCTTGATACTCGTTTTACTTGAATATCGAACTCCAAATAACTCGTCTTCAAGTGGCCTGACTACCGTTGGTTCATGATTTAGTTTAACATCCCGCATATGAAGGCTTGAGCTATGAAACAGAATCTCTTCAACAGTTCTACGTATATCCACGTGTATTTCTACTTTACCATGAAACTTTTTGCTGTTTGGGTTGATGTCTAGGTCCAGATCATATACAGTTGGTGAGATAGACTTGGGCAATCGCATTTCCAAATCACGAAAATAAACAAAGTTGAAAATAAAAATAAAATGCGTAAACAAGATTATTGCGATGTATAGTGATCGATATTGGTGTCGTTTTTTAAAGTTGGGAACCATATATTGTGTTTTCATCTTTTTGGTGAAAACAACACAGAAACTAATTTTTTGTATAACCGGTGCATATCGAACCAAATTACTACTCGCAGCGATGCACAGACAGGTAGACCGCAAGCGGGCTTACGTGATGTTGTCATTGATATGCCTACCCAAATAGCTTTATAGAAAGTGGGTGTGTTTATCATAGTGAACTCAATTGATCTTCCTTGTCCATTCATATAAATAGTTTTTGATTCTAGAGGTGTTTTTAAATCCAACCTGTACTAAATCGCATTAAAGAATAAAAGCAGCAACACCATCTAACTAGACAAAATCAATGTCTAGTAAGACTTTTTATTCTAAATCATTCTCTTTTAAAGACTTGGAGGAAACGGAGGTCGTCAATAATTGCGTAGTACTGTTGATCGACAGAGTTGATATACCCAGTAAACCTGTCAGTAGAATTTGCAACAAAGATAGACCCAGCACATCCAAAGGCAGGATTGTTGAGCAAAGAAACATCGTTAGTAAAGAAACCATTTGCGTCCCTGAATGAATGGAGATTGTAATACAACTCCATAGCTATTGATCGAATTTGCCATTCATCGTAATACTTTGGAGGAGTGTCAAACCTAGTGGATGTTGAGAATTGAAGGATACCCCATCTTTCAGGTAAATGCATCGCGATTTCACCTTGAGGAGACCAGACCCAGTTGTCTTCAACAGGATTTGTTTTTACATATTCACCAAACTCTTTTGCAACATGGTACTCTACTCGGCTAAAGTTAATCCTCCAAAAATCACCATCTTTTGGATGGGATGCAGCATTCAATTGGTACAATTGCTGAAGAGGAAATGCAATTTCTACACTCCATTGCTTGTTGACCGAATTGATGTCATTCAATTTACCCTTGATGGACACCGCGTGCTTTCGACCAACAATGTCAAATCCATCAGTACCATAGACTCTGGTAGAATTTTCACCACCACCATCAGCGTATGGTCTGTTTAGCAAAAGAACCCAGTCCTGATTGGCAGCGTTCATTTCAAACTCTTTGTAATTGTGAGTGGAACCATCAGCATCAACAAAGACTTCAAAATCATTGTCGTGAAAGATTACTTGGTCGTTGGTGGAATTGTTGCAGTGACACACAGAAGTAATATTGGCCCAAATATCAGGTTCTTCAAGCACAGCACCGATGTACAAGTAGTCATCATCCCATGCCATTTTTACGTTAGTCTTGAGCCTTGGAACGACAGTGGTGGAGATATCAACAAAGTCATCCGTAAACTTGCTGCTTTTCCATACTTGGTCATCCAAAACCCCATCAATAGCGATAGCCTTGGCACGGTGGGCTACATACTGCTTGGGGTAAGTGCTATTGAATGAGCAGTCAAATGAAGAGTAGACTTTTGTAACCAATAGAGTGATAGCCCAAAAAGATCCTTGCATTTTGCAGAAAATTGTAAAAAACTTGGATTACGCATGAAATATAAACAAAGAAACGCGGAACCACATGGTGAAACACTATCCTATCGTTACATGCCGCTACAGTGTTATTATACTTGCTCAATTCGCAATTAAGTTGTATGATGAACCTTTAATCACTTTGGGTGGCTCTTCTGTTTTTGGAAGTATCATCTGCTTATGTAAACATGAGCCAGCGTGAGAGAAGAGCACAAGCTAGTCTGTATATCCGTTTTATGAGAATCCAGAAAAGATCAGAGTGGTTAGAATCCAAACTTTTTCTATGGCAATTTCCGACACTTTGATAAGAACACGTGACCAAAATGGATTGTATTTATTCGATATCCAGTCGATGGTTATAGTACTGTCCAACCTCTTGTTGCTGGTATTTCTGTATTATCCTACAATTCTACAAGAGAATGCAATTTGGACGGAAGCCTCTTTAAAATTACACCCAATCAAATCACTGCTACAAACCAGGCTGGTAGTAATTGATATTCAAGAAACTGCTTTGTGTTTCCTTTTGAGGTTTTGGCGTAGCGTACGGTGCGGCTCTTGGTCAAATGAGCGGTCAAATGAGTTGCGAAAAATATTTATTGGCAAGTCGAATTACTTACACTGCCTCATAAATGAACCGCATTACAAAGATAGTATTCACAAAGACTACATTTAGCAGGAAATTATTCGCTCAAAGACGGCGGTTTACGACTGGAGTTGATGAAGAAGTACAGCATGCAGTGGTTAGGTATTCAGTAATTAACAAGTACCTTTGACTTATTCTCTATCGGGATTGGTCCCAGCAGCTCACACACAGTTGGACCAATGAGGGCAGCCAAAATATTTGTTGAAGATTTGAATTCGCTTGGTGTGTTGCAAAACGTTTCTCAAATTAGAGTCGATCTATATGGATCTCTAGCCCTTACTGGAGTAGGGCATGGAACACCAAACGCAATTTTAATGGGGTTAGAAGGAGAAACTCCGGAGCTGGTGGACGCCAAAGCAATTAAACCAAGAGTTGACCAGATTTACAAGACAAATAAGCTGGCAATCAATGGCACACATCCAATTGACTTTAATGCCGACAAGCATTTAATATTTAGATTCACAGAGACACTCCCTGCCCATCCAAATGGCATGCGGTTTTCTTGTTTCGATGAACATGGGGAATTGATTGCTACCAACGAGTTCTTTTCAATTGGTGGTGGATTTGTAGTAAATGACAATACAGAGTTGGCTCACAACGTTTATTACAAGGACAAGAGAATTGATCACACTGAAGAAGTGACGGAAGGCAAAGGACTTGGAGCAGACGTTATTTTCCCTCATGAAATGGAGGTAGACTCTACACCGATAAAAGTCACTAGAAAGCAATCTAACTCCATTCATGCTGCCTTGCCTTTCCACGATTGTGAATCACTAGTCCAAATTTGCAAGCAAAAGAATATGACTATTGCCCAAGTACTCTTATTTAATGCTAGGTAGTATACGAAAATGAATTGCATTGGAGAAGCGCAGAAGAAGTAACTTCAAGAACTTTACATTTGTGGCAGATAATGGATGAAAGCATTAGAAATGGAATAAGTTCAAATGAAGAGTATTTGCCTGGAGGATTAAGAGTGAAAAGAAGGGCACCTGCATTGCATAGAAAGCTGATGGGTGGTTTAGCAGAGTATGCAGGTTTTAGTTCAGCGCCAATTAACGGAAGACCTGCAACTGCTTTGACAAAGAAGGAAATTGCATCTAGCAAGGCATTAGCTGCTGGTCACACACTAATAAGACCAAATAGATCCTTGCCAGCATTAGATTGGATATCACTCTATGCATTAGCGGTAAACGAAGGTATATTTGTATTTTTAACTTTAGAAAATGCAGCAGGAGGAAGAGTGGTTACAGCTCCAACTAATGGAGCAGCTGGTACAATCCCTGCAGTGCTAAAGTATTATCTAGAATTTATTTGTCCATCACCAGCTCAACGCGATCATGATGTAGTCGAGTTTCTTCTCACTGCATCAGCCATTGGGATGCTATTCAAAAGAGGTGCTAGTATTTCAGCTGCTGAAATGGGCTGCCAAGGTATTTATAGTTAATTGTAGGTGAAGTGGGAGTAGCTTGCAGTATGGCTGCTGGAGCATTTACAGCAGTAATGGGTGGCACTATTGAACAAATTGAACAGGCCGCTGAAATTGCTATGGAGCACAATCTTGGTTTAACTTGTGATCCACCAATGGGACTGGTGGTTATTCCATGCATTGAAAGAAACGCACTTGCTGCAGTTAAAGCAATTACAGCTTCTCAATTAGCACTTAACGGCGATGGAAAGTTTAGAGTCACTCTCGATCAAGTAATAGCAACCATGAGGCAAACCGGAATGGACATGATGTCTAAATATAAGGAAACATCCGAAGGCGGACTTGCCGTGAATGTTCCAGTTTGCTAACCATCTCAACAATAAAGTTTGCTAACCATCTCAATAATAAGTTTGCTAACCATCTCAACAATAAAGTTTGCTGACCATCTCAATTAAGTTTGCATGAATTTCTGATAGCGCCAGGTCCCAGATTGCGGTCAGTTCTGATGACCATTTAATTTAAACAAGATGATAAGGATTATTCTGTTGAAATGAACACTATTTCATTTATAAGGCCCGGCTACTGCTATTATAAATACTCTAGACCTGAAGCTCCACGCTGACTTGTTAATGTATGAGCAAGTTATTACTCGGCGATTAATGAGGATGTGTAACGTTACCGCCCACTTACAGGACAACTTTGGTTTACCAGAGATAAACTGCTGCCACCGGCGCCAATTTCCTCATGTCACACTAGATTTTGAAAGAGAAACATGGCAACGAATCAAGCTAATGCGAGACAAGCTCATTCTTCTAGGCTTTTCAAAAACACTTGACTGCCCCATTTTCATTGGTTGGTTTCACCTCATGAAGCGCCACATTTCCAGAGGATTTAAACTCTTGATTTGCACAACTTTTTCCAACGACAGCAGAGAACTCACCTCATATCATGCACAAAGAAATTCAAATAGCTTCCAGATTCCTCGCCTCGTTTGTTGACGAGAGCGATCGACAAAAGTTTGAAATTGCCCTACAAGAAGAGTTGGTAATGAAATTCAACAACCACTGGTACCCCCAGTTTCCCTCGCAAGGTAGTGCGTTCCGATCCATTTCATATTTCCATAAGCCAGATAGATTGTTAACATCAGTAGCGGCCTATACCAATACCTCGCTTACTAATTTACCAAACGACTTGGTCATATGGATTGATCCTAACAGCGTCTCCTACAAGCAAGGACAGAACTATGTAGTTACTTTATGGGATAATAATGTACAAACCGATAGACCTATTCATTACTCTCCAAAGGGCAAGAGCGTAACGATGAAACATCCAGCACAATTATCACCGCCTCACCGTTCTAATTCGCCTCATGTCCAAATGAGAGCAATTAATGTTGCTTAATGTATTTTGTAATATTGTTTAATATAAACATATAATTTTGATTTTTTTTCTCTTGGAAATGGCCGAGGTCAAAGCTAATCGCCGCGCTCTGCTACAGCAATACTACCAACAGCAACAAGCACCTACGCCAACAGTAAAGCGCGCAGACCCTATCGATATAGGTATTTAGGGTTTAAGATAGATGGGCCAACGTACCATGCTGAATTGTCCTTCAACATGGCGATTAAAGAACAAACGCTATCGGAATTAATAGCAAACAACAACAACCTAGTTTCCGATATCAAAGATATAGATGGCAAACTGAAAACGCTGGTATATCAAAATTATTCCAAATTCTTGACCGCTTCAGACACCATAAAGCAAATCAAAACAACAGCGGATGACATGGATACGCAGATAAGCAAATTGCAGGGAAAGATGGATCAGATAACAATGTCGTTAAATTCATTGTCAGAAAACCTGACACCAGCACAGGAAAAGATTAAAGAATTGGATGGTGTTGACATTCTCGTTAAAAAAGTAACTTGCAGTTAATGATAGTTGAATTTCATTATTGATTTACCGATTCGACTGACCAAACTGTTAGAGAGCAAGAACTATGTCGAGAGTGTGATGTTCTACGCAAAGACGATAGATTTATTGGATCATTACAAACATATACCCATGTTTAATCAAATTGCTGAAGAATGTGTAGTGTTAATTAGAAAGGTGGGAACCAAAGTCCAGCAGCGCGTATTTAGCAATCCAGCCTCAATTCCCAAACTTTGCGAAGATGTTGGTTTAATGGTCGGGCTTGAAACCCTCCCTCCTTTGGATTTATCCAAAAACTTTTTATACAAAGCCAGTGACCTGTTGACCAAAATAATCAATGAAAACGAAAGATTAATCAAACTGGATGATAAGGTAGACTCTGCAACAACCAACTTGCCAACAGATTTGTTGGAAGCCTTTTCAAAGTTCAACACTCAATACATGGAAGGGTTTGAAAATGTGGTAGAGTGCTATGATGCGTACTTTTTAGCACCACGACCGAAAAGTAACAAACTCAGCGGATTGGACGCATTAAAAGCTAATATGCATAGTAAAACTATGAGCGCTGCTGATAGACAAGAAGCTAAAACGAAGCTCGAAAATTTTGTCGCAGAAAAGGAAGAAATATATTTCAAATTCTTGGATGGTCTGTTCCAGTTACCGGTAAAAGAGACTTAATTTTCAGGATGATCTCAAGAATATATCACCAACCAGATTCATCTCTGTGCTGACTCAAATACGAAAGGATCTGAATAATATGAAGTCGTCAAGGTTTGAGGCTCGAATGTCTGAATTAACCATTATTGTATTAGACAGGATTATCAATGGTGTATTTGGCAAGGTAAATCAAGAATTTTTTGGTAACTCGTCCTAACCTCAGTGAAACTTAATTCCACTATCATAGAGCATAATGGTTTAATCATCAATATAATTAGACAAATGACTAACTGGATCAAAGAAACTTTGATTGCAAAAGCCATACCTGCCTTTGAAAGCTTTTTAAATCCAGAAACAACGAGTTCTTTTGGTATAAAAGATATTCTACTCCGAATATATGATGCTCTAATATCATTTTGGGATAATCTTGCAACAGAAATGATGGTAGCCTCAACTAACTCCAGGGAAACTATAGAAATGACACGAATCCTTTTTACTTAGTACTTAGTAGGCTTTCGTCAGAGTGGGCAAAAGGCGTTATTGAGTCTATATTTTCAATGTATTCTCAAAGACTATTCAACCAAACAAACGGTATAGAGATCGAATCCCTATCAGAACACGAGATCAATCGAGTGGCTGCCCTGTATTCTCAAAAATACCAGAAACTTGCGCAAAATCTATTGGGTAAATATTGTCACATCAAAGTACTCGAATTCACAATAAGTATAAAAGGCTACATGATCAAGCCTTGCATTACTGAACAGGTAATCAGAGTTTCGCCACTATTTGTTCAGATTGTCCAGGAATTGGAGCAAATCTCGAATGATGTCAAAGCAAACTTGAAGACAGAGCCTGTGGATACAAAGAAAAAGTCGTTAAAACCAACATTTACTATAGCTCATTCGAGACAGGGCACTTCACAAAATGAATTGGCTAGATCCAAGACAGGCGTTGTAAAAAAGTCACCTACATCCCAGTTCGATAATTTACTCACCACTTTGGACACGCTATTTGATGAAAGGCTAGTTTTCTTGCCCAAACAGTTGGAGCTAAAAAGAACTGCCATCTTGTCCACAATTTGCAAGTGCATCCTTAAAGCACTATTAGAGTCTACCAGAACGGCAAAATTGGGACAGTCTGATTATCATCAACTCCAGCTGGATTTGGCGTACATCAAATTGAACTATTGGGATTTCTTGGAAGAAAAGATTTTGGAAAAGTTGATTGATCAAGTTTTAGCGAGCGCTTCTGTTGTAGCTGACGAAGAGTACTCTCCATTAGACTCGTTAGTAATAGACAAAATCTTGTCTTGATATTTATTGATAGTAATTCAGCGCTTGGCCGTAATAAAAACAATTGAAAAAATCAACTTTTGGCATTCTTAGTAGCCTTTGATCATCTTGATGATCCACACACAAGTACACAAAATTCTCTGTAAATAGGATGCCTTCCAATCCTCTGATATCCATATATCCTATCAATTCGGAACCAGGGTCTCCAATATGATGTTCTGTAAAACTGAAAAGGTCCTGCAAGCTGACAGACTGCATTATCTGTGGTTTATCATACAGCAAGAATAAGTGGCTATTGTAAACCTGCAAGGAAGATAAATCTCCCCTCTTAAATGGCTGGAACCTTGTTTGGTATTTGATATCGACAGGCTCTGTGAATATAATTTGAAAGACGAAAATCATTCCATCATGCTGCCTGCCTATGAAAAAGTACCCTGATCCTTGATGTTCAACGTATACCAGGGACTCTATTCCTTGGCTTCGTGCTGCTTCGTGTTCATGGGCTTCACCGCTTTCAATCAAGTACTCTGACAGGTCCCACTCTTTTTCTATTTTGTCGGCTCCCAAGTCATATTCTATCAAAGCAGGTGGGTACTCCACAGCCAAAAACAAAATGTCTAGTTTAAACTTGTAGTACTTGGCCGTTTATCGATTACTGTTATTCCCTCCAAATCCGGCTTTCCATCAAGCTTGATTTTGGATATATACTGTCCGGATTTGTCAAATATTCCGACTTTGCCGTTGTCAGACACCACATAAATATTCTTGTCGTCCATTGTAATGTCGCTTGGTTCAAACTTGTTTGGTATGTACAACGATTCATATTCGCAGGTGTGATTCTGTGAGTAGAAGGTAAGCATCCGGCCAACTACACTGGTAATTAATGTGAATTTCATTTTTTTTCGATTTTCGCGTTAAAATCTAATGACCTTTGTTACAGTTGTGGTTTCATTTCTAGTGTTTTCGATTTCAACAGCAATTGGATATCGTTATGTACCAAAGGGAGAAGATCAGTTGGTATGGAGAACTGCTTTAATCTTGTCGGTGGTGTGCTGCTGGCTAATGTAATTAATTCTAATTTAGGTGGGCGATTACTTATATTTCACAGTTAAACCCACTAGTACAACCGGAAAGGTCGTTCGGTCCTTTAGGAAGTGGACCTGGGACTCATCACTAAATAAACGGATAAATATTTTAATTGCAATCGACACGATGGTGCTGTTTATTATCCAAATGCAGTCCGCTTTCTGCCTCGCAATCTAACTTGATTAAATCTATCTAGGACGATTTTCTGATTCTTTGATACTTTGTATGCGTCAATGATGTGGTTGAACTACGATTAGAATGCAATTACCAGCTCCTCGGCTTCTTTAGGATGAGTTGAAAGAAGCGCTCGCTCCAGCACATAAATATCGACGCCTTTGTCTTCTGGTAGATTTGAAACGTACGATAATCCAAAATCTATCCAAACCAATTCACTATCTTTTAAAAGAATATTGCTACTGGTCAGATCCCCGTGCACTATATCAGAGTCGTGAATGGTCGCCAACTGTTTCCCAATGGATTTGCCAATATATTTCAAATCCGCATGTCCATTAACAATGTGATCGCGAACAGTGATGCCATCAATATACTCCATATAAATAGTGTTATTCGGAAGATCTACAAGATACAGCTGTGGAACAAGGACGGGTAGTTTCTGTAAACAGCGAGCTTCCTGGAGAACTCTTCTTGGGGTGAGCTGGTCATCTAATTGTGGATGACGATATTTTTTCTTGAATCGCTGCTTTACAATAGCTTTGCGGCCGTTGAATTCTATCAGGTATATTTTCGCCTCTGCTCCTTGCTTTATGATTTCCATAAGAGCGAAAAAGAAATTTCTGTCAAGAAGCATCTTTCTAATCCTGCTAGATCCGAACTCATGGCTCACAGGGTTCAGAACTCTACTACTGATGCCTGACAGCAAAGCCTGCGCTTGAAAACCACAGGCTACCTTAAGTTGCCTCAAAACTAAGCCAAATAAAAAATTAAAGTAATGGTTAAATATAAAGCGCTAATGTTCACTCGACAACTCACATACAAGAATATCACTGGTAATCCACCTCTATTGGCTATGAAACGCTTTTTTTTAATTTCTAACAAGTGCCACCCTTTTTTGTTTTATTAAGTCTCGAGTTTGGCTCTACCATCAGAGAACTTGATTTATCCCCAAATGACACGAAATCTATGAAATAGTCATTATAAAGAAGGTGAATTAGCATTTCGCGTAGCTTTACTTTCGAAATATCTCAAGAATTCTACGGAATATTTTTTAGGTGCTTGTGAAGTGGGTGTCAAAATGTTTGGTGAAACGGTTGAAGAAGCCCACTTGGCCATCGGATCGATTTGCACAAGCGGCGTTTGTGTTTCGAGTATAAATAACGGCAAACTGAGCAGAGGGGAATCAATATACAGAACATGTTTCTACTTACTTTATTACAACTTTCAAAGGCACAAAACCCATGTGTCATCACTGTTCCTCCAAATCCTCTATCTGAAAAAGGTTTGGCTACCCCATGGGAAGTTACTGGCTGCGACCAAACTAACACTGGTCAAACTTCTTTTGTTCAAGGTGCAATCTTTGATCCAAATACCAAAACTATTTCAATCTACAACCCATTGATGATCAACAAGGGAACCAAACCTGCTGTTGCTCCTACTCCTGTCAAACTTCCGCCTGGTGCTGTTGTTGGACTATGGATTGGATCAAATAGTGCAGCCGTTCACTTGACAGGTGCAGGTGTAAAAGAAGGAAATTGTGTCAACGGGCTAGGAAACAGCGATTTCGGGCAAATGAGTTTCTGCAATGCTGACAAGTTCTTCCAGGCTGCTAAAGTCGTTCAGTCCACTGCTCTTGGCAAAGATGCCAAAGGGAGAGACTGCCCAACTGTCAGAGACTTTGCAATCATCGACCAGGATCAATCTGACAATGTCGACACTCAATATTTAATTGTTGGAAAGCAGTTGGCTCAAAACACTGCTGCCAATAGAAAGAAGTTGAAGGGTGCCACTGAAGTAGATAATGGATCCGACAATGCTTTGCTTGGTTTAGTTCAAAATGCAATTGGTTGCAAGCCATTTACTGCTCCAGACTTGGCTGACAACAGTAACCCAACTAGAGCTTTGCCATTGAACGAGCTTCAGGCAGCTCAACAACAAAAGGCTCCAGTCGCCCTTGTTCCGCTTAATGATCCAATGACCCTATTGAATGGAAAAACATCTGTAACCAAGACCAACTTGTATAGAGCAAATGTTTTGCAAAACAACATCAACAAAGCTGATGATGGTACTTTGGCTAAATATTGCAAAAACTTTTTGGACATTGCTCCAAATTTTATCATTGGCTACCAAGATTTGTTGGCTAAAGGGCCTACTCCAGATCCAGCAGTTGGAAACAGTCTGGGTACTTTTATGTGTGGAAGATTAAATACTACTTGGAACAACAATGGTGGTCTTGATTGCGCTGGCACCTTGAACATTCCTACTCCAATTGATTTGGTCACTGATGCTAATGGTGTCGTAACTTCTTGCTCATTGGCCAAAGCTACTGGCAACAAGACTGGCGCTAATAACAACACCGGAAACAATAACGCTGGCAACAAGAAAACTGGTAAAACTGGCAAGAACAAGAAAACTGGTAAAACTGGCAACACTGGCAACACCGGCAACCTCACTGGCAACACAGGCAACACCGGCAACACCGGTAATGTTAACGTAAATAACAACAATGACAAGCAAATTCTTTCTGAATTAGCTTCGTTGGTTCAACAGATGGCTGGCCTTCTGCAAAACGCTTAAATAAAAAAACTTACACTTATTTCTGATATTGACTGCCACGTAGAAACTTTTTTAATTTTTCGAATCTAAAATGCTTGCTCAACTCCTAGGCAAAATATCCCAGGAGTCACGAAGTAAAGAGATAAAGCAGAAAATTGAAGAAGCGATATCGAATCAAATAAGGTAGGATGCCGACTAATTTTTAGTGCAAATGAATGCTGGCCGATATTCCAACTCTCCCTGAAAGAATCTTCCAACATCATCAACACTCTGTCTGCAATGCATAAATTGACTGCTGGATTGGCCCTAACCGGAAATATTCCAGGTGACGTACTGGTGTTTGAGGAGTATAAAAGCAAAGCGCAGGTACATACAACTGACTCTAGGAGTTTGGCTTTTGTGGCGATATTCCTCTTGAACAAACGGAATTTAATTTGATTGACGAAATGATGTTTACTGTATTTCAACTTGCACTCACCAGAAATGAACAGGATTTACAATTACAAATCCTTCAGCTCTTTCTCACTACAATTACTGCCCAAGGCATACACATGCACGCCTACACACTCGCGATGATTTACAGAGTCAGTTTCTTGATCCACGCTATATCCCCTGTAAAATCAAACAACGAAATTACTGCCAAAGCCTGCTTGACGCAAGGAATCAACTTGATTTTTACAAAATTGGAAAGATTTGGATTACTTTACCCGCATTTGACCTCTTCAGAAAAGAGAAAATCTGAAATTGAAGATACCAGTGATAAGAAAGGGATCGAAAGAAAGAATTCAGAAACCCTGGAAAGAAATTATACAATTGAAAATGAAGAAGATGGTGCTACTAGCAAGCTTCATGTAGAGCCTTCAGTAGAAAACTTGACAGATATATCAAAAGAGCCTGAGCCACAAGATGAATCCAGTAATACTGAAGCTCCAAAGGAAGCGCCTCCTCATGATGATGGACACACCCCTGAAGAGCAATATGCCCTATTGAAACGTGATGTAAAACTTACGCTGCTGTTTTTATGTCATTATGCACTTTCCTCCGACAAACTGAAGAACGACCCATCAACTTTCAATCCTGATGATATCAACGATTTGACAAACCCTGATGAGCTCAGTGCTACTTGTGTAAAGGACAGGTCTATGGCACTTGAATTGATCCAATCCGTATTTAATAATCTCGGACCAGTATTTAGAAAGGATCCTGAAATGTTCAAGATTGTAAAAGAGAATGTCAGCAATGTAATTTCGAAAAACGCGATTACCACCAACCCAACATTATTCGAAGCATCTTTGGCGATATTCATTCTGCTAATCAAATTCTTTAGACACAAATTGAAGATGGAAATTGAGGTTCTTCTTGGAATCTACTTTCAAATTTTAGAAATGGGAAACTCCACCTATAAACAAAAGAGTATTATCCTTCAACGAATACTGTATATCGCAGAGAACCCTCAAGTATCCAATATTTAACTTAGATTCTCATGGACATATATATCAACTATGACTGTGAATTTGAAATGGTCTCATTAACCGAAAAAATGATTTCCATCTGTTCAAAAACCACTCAAGGCAGAGACTCAATCACCGCAAGCAGCATTTTTGGAGAATCTAAACTAGATCTTATCCGCCAGCAAGAAAAAAGATTGCACTTGCGATCATTGTGCATACTGACTGCTGTAATAGAGTCTTTAGTAAAGTGGTCAAAAGATTTGGTCAAACCACCAACAGTGTTAGCGAAGCCAGAGGACGAACCAACTAGCGCATCTGCCGAAAACAAATTGAATGTATGAATTAATATTAATGTAGACTGGTGCAAAAGATGATGTTAGTGATCAAGTGGAACAGGTCGCGTCAAAGAAACAACTGTTCAGACAAGCAGTGAAAATATTCAATACTAAGCCACAAAAAGGAATGAATGCATTCATCCATGGTGGATTTGTTGAAAATAACGTTTCTGCGATTGCATCGTTTTTACAAACAACTGCCGAACTGAGTAAGGGAGGAGTTGGGGAATATCTTGGGGAAGGCTCGCCATTTAATATCCAAGTTATGCACGCTTTCATTGATGCAATGAATTTTACGAACATGGATATTGTTGCTGCAATTAGACAGTTCTTGCAAGCATTTAGATTACCTGGAGAAGCACAAAAGATTGATCGCATGATGGAGAAATTTGCTGACAGATACTGTGAATGCAACCCTACTATTTTCGCAAAAGCTGATACTGCTTACACACTAGCGTTCTCAATCATCATGTTGAATACCGATCAACACTCTCCTCAAATCAAACATCGTATGGATGCCGAAAAATTCATCAAAAACAATCGTGGTATCAATGATGATGGCGACTTGCCAGATGAATTTTTAACAGCCATTTTTAACGAAATCCATGACAACGAAATAATTATGGAGGATGAGCGTAGTGATAAATTGACTAAAATCGCAATGGGATGGGGAGCTGGCGAAGCAACGGAAAAACAAAGAATGGAGATCTTCAAAAAGGAAGCGTCAATCATTCAAAAGAAAACCCAACAATTGATGTTGACAGGTAACAAAGTAGTCCCACCCTTCCGATCTGCAAAGAGCAAAGAATTAGCTAGACCCTTGTTTGCTACTTGCTCTTGGGCTTTAATGGCTGCACTCAGTTTGTCATTTGAGGCGGCTTCTGATACTGAACTTAGCGAAGAAGCTCAGAAAAAGTCCAAGGAGCCAAATGTTGCAAATCTTTGTCTCCTCGGATTAACTGGCGGAATTAAATTGGCATGTCTATTCAAGCTAGAAACTGAACGAGATGCATTTGTAACTTCCTTAGCAAAGCTCACCAGCTTGACCGATTTCTATAATATCAAACCCAAAAATATTAAGGCTATCAATGCGCTAATTGAACTCGCCACCACACAGGGAGACTATCTTGATTCTGCTTGGATCGAAATTATGAAGACGCTTTCCCAATTAGAGCGGATGCAAGTATCTGTGCTTCAAGGAGAAGAAGTGAAAGCAGGTAGAATCTCCCAAGATGAGAGTAGAGCCGGCTATCAGGAATTGTCTGTAACACAGGAACCAAGGAAAGCCATTTCAAAAACGTTGGAGAAATATGTTCAGGAAATTCAAAGCCAATCCTCTCTTATCTTTATTGATCGGATATTTACAACCTCAGTGAATCTATCTGCAACTGCGATTGTTTATTTCTTTAAAGCAGTTTGTGAAGTGTCTCTAGAAGAAGTCTATTTGTCACCTACTGGAGCACCAATGAAAAATATACATGGTCCACCAAGGATGTATTTGTTGCAAAAGATTGTTGAAATTGCATACTACAACATGCATCGTATTCGTTTCGAATGGACACAGATTTGGAGATTACTTCAACCACATTTCAACAAAGTTGCCTGCCATCCAAATCAAAGAGTAGCCACGTATGCTGTTGATTCACTGCGCCAACTCGGTGTGAAATTCTTGGAAAGAGAAGAATTAGGGCAGTTCTCTTCTCAGCACGAATTCCTCAAGTCTTTTGAATGGATCATCAAGCATAATCAGTCGCCAAGCATTCGTGAATTGATTTTGAATTCATTGTCACAAATGATTACAGCGAGGGCATCTAGAATTCGTAGTGGCTGGAAATCAATCTTTGTAACTTTGGTTAAAGCTGCACAAGCTGATGAAAAGACTGCACATTTAGGGTTCCAAACAATTCAAATGGTTTTCACTCATCATTTCGAAGAAGTAGTTGCTGCAGGTGGATTTGTCGATTTAGTTTCGTGTTTGGCAGAATGTGCTTTACTTGCAGGTAGCGGTCCCGCTCACGATGAGCTTGTAATGTCGAGTATTCAAATGCTGCAATCTTGCACCAAATCCCTAGTTGAAAGAGCTGAACTCGAGGCAACTGGTAAAAAGAAACAGACCGCTGCAGCTCCAGTGGTTGTGATTCCAACTGTTACATCTACCGCAGTTCTATCTGCGCAACCGCACACCCATACTCCTAGAATCAATAATCTACCTCAGCAACCATATTTGATTGCCAACGGATGTATTTCAGAAGAACATTATTACCTTTCATGGTTCCCAATTTTATCTGCATTTTCTAGAGTGGTAACAGAATCGGAAGGTGTGCTTGTCCGAACCCACACGATGGAAATATTATTTGAAACAATTAAAACTTCTGGCCACTTGTTTGATGCTCCTTACTGGAAGAGTATTTCAAGGAACATTATTTCCCCAATTTTCACTGATTTGAGTGATCCAGAAGAAGCAACTTTGAAGGAATCCAATTCTGCTGTACTGATATTAGGACTTCGTTTATTAGTGCAAATGGTATCACACCACTTTGAAATGTTCAAGAAGCTGTCAGAAGGCGAAGAAAAGTCCAGTATTGAATTTTTACACCTCTGTGTCGACCGAATGGTAGAAATGATGGTAAATCAAGACGACAAACTAGCAAATACTGGCCAAACTTGCTTCAGTCAATTCCTGATGACTAATGCTGGTAAATTTACTGAAGATGACTGGGGATGGCTGATTGGAAAAATTGGAAGAGCCTTCCAATTAACCTTGCCGTCCGAACTCATCAAGTGTCACGGACCATCAAACAATGATTTGCCAGTTCCTCCAAATATTGTAGAGTCTGCCTTAAAAGCAACCAATCACTTGGAAACAATTAGCCTGGATAGCTTAGACTTTGAAAAGACTGTAATTAAATGTGTCACTCACCTGGAGCTGTTGTCCACCATCAAGGAATTTTGTTTGCATCAAATATCACCAGAAGCTACTGTGCTTTCTTCAATACCGATTCCGCAGAGAGCAAGACTATTGGAAATTTTGTACTCTAGTTATGCGATTGCCAGATTGTTCAACTCATTTACTTCACTTAGGCAAGCAATTTACAAGAGAGGCTGGGTATCGCAACTCCCAAATCTGGTGAAGCAAGAAACCACCAGTTTATCAACTTACATTAGTTTATTGTTCCTTTGTGGAAAAATAGGCGACGATCCTCAAATACTAGAAACCCTGGACTCTGAAATCGACGACTTGTCTCTTAGATTAAACACACTATTAGCTGCTCCTACCCAAAATCAAAGAGATATTGTGTCTTGGTGTCCAATTGTAATTGCGCTCTATCGTGAAGTGTGCGCAATGGATCTGTTATGGGATAAAGATACTCCATGTGCCATCAACAAAGAAAGGATATATAATTTTGCTATAAAAATGCTTGAAGTAGATCGTCCAGATGTCCGAGGAGCAATAATCGAATATTTGAAAAAAGTTGGAACATATGTTTTTCAATAAATATATCATCAATATGTGAGTTTATTTAATTCGAGATTACTGCTTTCTAACTTTTTTCAAACTTTGGGTAAATGAGTTTTCCACTGCTGATTTTATAGTATGTCCTTCACTGATTTCTAATAAGCGCTTTTGTGGGCTGTTGTTTCTTGATGAATTGTTGCTAGCTGTTTTAGGAGCCAAGAAAGGATTGTTTGCACTGTCTGCAATTGGAGTTTGGTCTCTGCAAATAAGAGGAGCAAGCATTGGCGTCCCAGGAGGTAAATTACTTTCACTCTCAGCATACAGCATATTCTCGCCTTCTATTGCGCGGTTCAAGTTTGCCAATACTTTTCTGAACCCTTTTTGAATTTCTTGAACATGGGATGCTTTTCTAGAAAATATTCTTACAATGATTTCCTTGTACTGCTCTGGAATCAAACCAGAAACTTGATCTTTCTTTATGGAAATCTAAATTAGCATAAGTTACTGGCACGCTATCATATTTAGTGAAAAATCTGATAGAGTCAACTGGATTCTTATCTTTCATTGCATAGTTCAGCGTCATGAATTGAACAATAATATCGTTTTCTGTAATGGAGGAGTTTGTAATTTGACTTTTGATAGTTGCACTAGTGATTTTTGTATCATCAATATCGTCAAAATGCTCAACAGGAATTATTAGCTGATCGGCAAATCGATACAAGTCTCTCTTCCTGATTCTTCTTATAATGTCTCTTGCTTCAGCCAATTCTTTCGAATCTGATTTTTCAATTAACAGTAAAATAGAATCGTCTAATGTTGTATATCTCTTCATGTTTGTGATGTACTCGCTAATCTTTAGATACGGGTTCGCTGCTATTAGTGCATCACAAATCATGTATTCTATTACGGTGGATACTCGATGTGTATAAACTTGTTTAAATAGTGAATATCGAGTATGGAATAGCTGGTATTAGAGATATCCAACCTCATATAGATGATAAGCTTCTTTATGGTGGAAACATATTTGATTGTCAATTACCCTAGAGAATGTAATTAGCCTGATTGGATCAAATCCACATTTTATCCCAATATTGTAACAATCACGCAAAATATAGTCAAACTTGATAAAATCTGTAGTACCTTGTCCACATCCACAGAATTTCTAGTGTTTGCAACTATTTCAAACAAAAACTTTTTCTTTGCTTGTGGATAATCAGATCGGGGTGAACCATGAATTAAATCCTTGATGAATTGTTGCTACGGTAAACCTAATAATTACTTGGTGCAAATTGATATCTATATGGGCATTATGAGCCAAAAGATGCGACAGCATTTCTTCACTAGCCTAATATTAGATAAAGATACTTGTTCATGAGACCAGTTGGCATTGGGTTTAACTTTGGGAATAAACCTGGAGTCAAACAAGTGAGAGAACGGTCCATGCCCCAAATCATGAGTCAATCCAGCTTCAATTAATTGTAATTACCCAAACGCACACATTTTACATCATTGTCTGTTATATCAAGTTCCGGTTGATTCTAAATTAAAGCAATCGTACTTTACGAAGTGTTTCAATCCATAAACCAGCCATATGGCACACCCCAATGCAGTGCTCGAACCGATGATGAGTAGCACCAGGATAAACGTAGTACGACGCACCAAGCTGTTTCAATTCTCGCAGTCGCTGGAATTGAGGAGTATCTATGACATTGATTTCCACCTGAGTCAATTCAATGTGTCCATATATCGGATCGTTGAAGAATTTGTTTCCCGTTTGCATCTGCAAGATTACTTTTTCGAAAAAGTTTGGAGAGTTGGACATTGACCTTAAATTCCCTTTTAAAACATAAAATTGAATTTAAAAGCTACTATTTATTCACATGCAAATTTTCCATCAAAACTTTTGATTAATTATAAATTACCTGGTCAAAGCGATTCCGAATGCTTGGAGAAGCGTAAACGGATACTGGACATCGATCGTAAATTTGTCCTTGTCGATCCTACCGAATTGTAAACTAATGTAATCCAAATCATTATCGTGAATAATTTGAAAGTTTTTAACGGACGATACCGATACTCTTCCCTGGAAATCAAGTACGAATGAATTTGTATCCACATTCCACTGGGGCGGTTTGTTCTTGAGTACGAGATATCGCTGCTGATCATTTCCATCTGCTATCCTCTCGGACAGAGTCATTTTCTCCTCTTCAGGAAGCGGTGAAATTGGCTTTCCATTTTCTAATGCTGGTATAATCACTTTAATTCTGCGAGGGCTAGTGTAAGTGAAAATTACCCTCGTGGTCCCAATATTGATGAGTCGTACTGAACAAACGCAACTTCGTCCTCCTCAAATATTGAAAAGCTGGTTCCAATTACGTTTGTCTTTACTTTTCCAATCAATACATCTGAATCATTGAAATTGTTTTTCGCAGTGTAAATCAAGTATTTGGCATCTGTATTCAACTTTTTGACAGCGTACATTATCGGCAATAGATCCTCATTCTCTCTTTCCAAGTATAGAGTAAAGACTGATTTCAAAGTGGAAGTGTATCGTACTATCCTGCCAAGTGTCTTTTGACTAACTGGTGCAGTGGCAAATTCCACATAGTTTAGAGGCCTAGTTGAGCTGTGCAATTCTCTAATTCTACTGCTTCTTATTGGAGATACAAAGAACTCTCTTGTTTGGGCGTACAAGTCATCTGTTGAAATATCATCCACATTTTCCTCCATTTTTGACAAGGAATTTTGAACGCCATTTCAAGTGCACATCCCAATTATAGATGGAAATAAACTACGATAGTCGAATATTACTACTAATAGCATATCTTATCTAACGAATATATTTGTTTATAATTGAAATTTTTTCTGAGAGGCGAACGCCAGTGTTGGTTTAATGGATCTTAGCCTTGAAATCCTATTTTTCCGTCACGATCTCTACTTTATGCATTGAGATGGCAAGTCGACTCATTGTGGCTTGGCTTCATATTTTTTTTTGTTTTGAAGCTTGAAACTCTTACAAGAATGCAATACAACCCACAAATTACAGAGCAAAGAATGTAATTCATATTAAATCTAGCCTATGCGCTTCTTGTGGTACTGCCATTGCGCCAAATGCCGCCAATATGTGTCTAAACTGTATCAGGGCAGATGTGGATATTTCTGAGGGAATCCCAAAACAAGCAACAGTTCATTTTTGTAAGGGATGCGATAGATATCTTTCGCCTCCAAATATTTGGGTTCCAGCAGAGTTGGAATCAAGAGAATTACTAGCAGTTTGTTTAAAGAAATTGAAAGGATTACAAAAAGTGCGTCTGGTGGACGCTTCGTTTATCTGGACTGAACCGCATTCTAGAAGAATTAAAGTAAAGTTGACCATACAAAAGGAAGTTTTTGCTTCAACCATTTTACAGCAAGTTTTCGTTGTTGAATACATTGTAGCTAATCAGTATTGTGATGCATGTACCAGAGTGGATGCCCAATTGACCTGGAAAGCAGTTTGTCAAATCAGACAAAAAGTCCAGCACAAGCGAACCTTTTTGTGGTTGGAACAAGTCATTCTCAAACACAATGCACATAGGGATACTAGCAATATTCAAGAATTCAGAGATGGTCTAGACTTTTTCTACACTAGTAGAAATCACTGCATCAAGATGGTTGATTTCCTTCAATCGGTTGTTCCTGTAAAGTACTTTTTTGTCTAATAATAGAGTAAAAGAATCCCAAGAATTGATTTCTTCAGATATTCACGCCGGTACTGCTGATTTCAAATTCACCTACTCTCTTGAACTAATACCTATTTGTAAGGATGATTTGGTCTGTTTGACAAAAACTATGGCCAGACAATTATCCAATATCTCGCAATTGGTCATCTGTACTAGAGTGAGCAACACATTGACTTTATTGGATCCTACTACTGGGCACCATGCTGAATTAAGAGGAAGCGTTTACTGGGATAAGCCATTCCCAGCACTTTGCGAAACAAAAGATTTGATTGAATTCTACGTAATTGACGTTCAATTTGAACATCAATACCAAAAGGTATAGATTATTTAACATAGTATGGAATTGCTACCATTGAAGTTGCAAAAGCCCAAGATTTATCCCAAACCTTCTTGGTAAGATCCCACTTGGGGCACATTTTGAATCCTGGTGATCATTGCAAAGGCTATCAGCTATCAAACTCCAATTTCAACCATGATAATTTCGAAGCACTGAATGCAAGCAAGAACCACAACATTCCAGACATTGTTCTTGTTAGAAAGTCGTATCCAAATGCTCGCAAAAAGTCTAGAAACCGCAAGTGGAAGCTCAAGTCTATGGCCAAGACTGAAGATGTTGAGCAAATCCGAACCAAGCAAGAAAAGATGCAAGCCGAAAAGGATTACGAACTGTTCTTGCGTGATATCGAAGAAGATCCAGAGTTGCGTGGTATGATGAATATCTTCAAGAATACAGATGCAATGGAAGAAGATGAAGTTGAGATGGATGATGAAGATGAGCCAGAAGCTGATTTCCCAGAAATCAATATGGACGAGTTACTAGATGACATGGCTGACATGCATATCGATGAAGATATGGATGGCGACGAATAATAAATCAAAATAATTTCCTTCTATTTTCAAAAACATTTTTTTTCCATCCCATCACAATGTCAGAAGTAAAAGTATTCTCTCCCTAACTCAGATTTCACCATTCCCAGAAATAGACAGCACCATAAACCCATACGACAGAACAGCAGTACTAAAATCAAAGGAAACTTTTCTCAAAGACCAATTGGTAAGAGTAAAGGAAATCGAATACCTCAGAAACAAGTTGCGCTGGTGTTATTACAGAGAAGGAGTTAATCACTTGCAAAAGTGTAGACATTTGTCTGTTCAGTATATTGATTTGCTGAAGGAAATGGAAAATGGATGGTTTAAAGGGTACAAGTTTCCTTACCCTGAAGTAAATGAACAATAATTTTTTGAAATTTGGATATGTTTTGGATTTGAGTCTGGAACTGTGTGCTCTTTGAGTGATTTGATGATGTGTGATTGAGTTCCTAACCTTGCTCAGCGTATCTAATCCCTGAAACAAAGAGGATCTCTACATGCGCAACCTATACCACCTGCTCTTTATAATCTGTCCAGCACTCTCATTTCTTTGTTGAACTTAATCCAAGCCACTTTAAAAACTCTGAATGACAATAACAAAATCTCAGTTGGACTCTATCCTGTCGAAATTCACATTTTCAAAATCAAAGAAATCACCGGAAACTATAGAGAGAATCAAATCCTTTTCTACATTGACTTGGTTCAGCAAACCGTTAAACGGTGTTGAATTAGCAAAACGTGGTTGGATCAATACAAACGTAGATGAAATCACTTGCGTAAACTGCCATACCACAATCGTTATAGAATCGCGGAACCCTTTTGAAAATATTCCATTTCCTAATCACAATCCAGACTGTATCTGGAACAATATCGTTGTTGAAAACGAAATATACACTTTTTCAAAAAAGGAATATACAGATAACTTTGTTTCCTTTGGATTAAAGATCAAAGAAAATGATTTAAACCTGGATGATGATGAGTGTATGAATCTAATGAACTGGAAAAAAGATGGAAACAAAGTGTACTGCGATTACTGTTTTGTTTACTTGGACCCTAAAGACGGGTTCGATTGCTTTAGCCATAAGCACTGGTGTGCTGTCTTGAAGGAATACAAGAATAATCTCAAACTATTAAAGTAAATTTTACCACATTTCTTTTTCTGTATCATGGACATTCAATTCTACTCCATCAACGATTTACCCCAAGAATTGTTTGAAGAATGTTTCAATCTAGTTAAATCGAATCTATACGACTAGTAATGAATATTAATCCAGTTACCAACAAGCAACTGGTTGGAATGAACAAGAAAAAAGGAGCGAAATGGCTGAACCAGAAACCAAGTATATTATTTCAGAGTTTGGATTTCTTTCATTTCAACTGACTGTAGACCATGAATATGTTCAAGATTTTGTAGAAATTCCAGTTCTGTATGTTTATGAACTGCAGATAAAAAAGGGACATCAGGGGAAAGGCTATGGGAAACTGTTGATGGAAATTGCTGAGGATATTGCTAGAGAGAGCAGTATGAAGCAGGTTAAATTAACTGTCTTTAAATGCAACAAGGAAGCCATCGGGTTTTATCAAAAGATGGGGTATACGGTAGACTCTACATGTCTTAGTAAGCACATGGATGAACAAGAATTTAAAAGTGTGGGGTATTGGATCTATTCCAAGAAAATAGAATAATCCTAAAGAATTCTTTATTTTTTTCATGAGATTTGCAATCAGAAATATATTCAAAACAAGATTAAATTCCACCCTGATCCAAAAGGAACCTTTAACAAAGCTTGGTAAAGAACTTTCCCAAACAATTAAAATTGCCGGACCAATTTCAGTTTCACAATTCATGAGGAATTGTCTTGTGCACCCTGTACATGGATATTACATGAATCAGGATGTATTTGGACACAAAGGAGACTTTATCACTTCACCAGAGATTTCGCAAATGTTTGGAGAATTGATGGCAATCTGGATGATACAGTACTGGCAGTCGTGCAATTCACCACCAGAAATTGATATTGTTGAATTAGGGCCAGGAAGAGGAACACTAATGTCTGATATACTAATGACATTGCAGCAATTTCCATTTATATTTAATAATATCAAGAATGTTCACCTGATTGATGCTTCTCCATATTTAAGAGAACTGCAACAGAAAGCACTTGGCAAGTACAACCTGAAGATTGATTGGTACGACCATTTCTCTCTATTTAAACCAAACAAATTCACAATTTATGTTGCACATGAATTCTTTGATGCTTTACCTATTTATCAATTCAAGAAAACTGAACACGGCATGAGAGAACTATTGGTAGATAATGAAACAGAAGGAGAATACCACTTTAGATATGTATTGGCAAAAGGCGAAACCAAAAACTTGATGTTGTTGGAAAAGTTGAAGCCTGAATTGCAAGAAGGGGAGATTTGTCAAATATCTCCAGATACTTGGGATATCTCAATCAAATTATGCGAGTATATTAAAGAATTTGGTGGATGCTCGATTATCGCTGATTATGGGACTGAAAAAGTTACTACTGATCGATTGCGTGGGATTAAAGATCACAAATGGGCATTTGCGCTTTCTTCTCCAGGCAAATTAGATTTATCTTCAGATGTTGAATTTGGAATGTTTAAAAAAGCGGCAGATTTGACAGGCAAGTATCTTTTTTAACATAGGTGTAAGTTGTTTTGGACCATTGAAACAAGCAGATTTCTTGGAGCGTATGGGTATTCAAGCTCGAGTAATGGCCTTGCTTGCTTCAGCAAAATCACAAAGTGAACGTAAAGATATTATTGGTGCTTATGAAAGACTGACGAAACCTGAGCAGATGGGTAGTGCGTACATGTTTAGCGTCTTGACCTCGAAAACCGAGACTCCTCCATATGCATTTGAACAATAAATCATTAGATAAGCCCCACTTCACAATGTAAACAATTCTAACACACTACTTTGCTTTGTTGATGAATGAACTTTACTACCCACCGTATAGCAGATATATTCTCAATATCAAGATTGGTTGCTCTCAATTGTTCACGTTTTCTAGTCGCATATTTTCTATTATTTTCATCAAATGAGATACAATAGAAACCTGACATAATGCATCGCGGACAATGATGTTGGTCTATAAATTTGCAACAATATTTGCACAAAGCAAGAATGAAACTCTTTGGTCTTCTGTTAGCCGCTAGTGTCCTCGCTTTCCCTCCATACTATCGTAGACCTATTCCACCAAATGATGGGTCACTACACAAGCGCGAGTCTGACCCACCAAATCTACATCCACCTAGATACAGACCACACAAAAGAGAGGTTGAAATGGGTGAAAAGAGGCAGATTGTTCCACCAAAGTTTCCCAAGGGATATAGACCACAATAAATTGTAAGATATGCTTTATTTGTATTTTGCCATGAATTCTACGTGGAATTCTTTGATATTCTTTATAAATGTATCCATGGTTTCTTCTGGAGGTAAAAAGGTTGACCTAAAGTGGAATGTTCCTGGTTGTTGCCCAAATCCGCTACCTGGAACGAAACTCACTCCAGTGTTTTCGAGCAACTCTAGACAGTAGAATTCATCAGGTGGGTAGTTTAACTCCTTGGCTTTTTGAATTGCCGTTTCAGGCAAGGTAATCTTTGGGAACAAGTACATTGCTCCAAAAGCCGGATTGCAGCAAACGCCTTCCATTTCATTGAAAGCACCTTGCAATTTTTGGGATCTTCTTTTTAAAGATTCTTGATTAATCTAGTCTTACCATAAATATCTGACTGTTCTTTTTGGAATAATTCGAATGATGCGTCGCCAGGTTTTGGAGGATTTACCATTAGCTCAAGCGCAACTTGGCCTTGAGCTGGAGGACATAGTGATACTGAAGCCATTTTGTAAAGCAAATCTTTTACGTCTTGATTAACGTTAGCGCATTCGAAATATCCTCCTCTTCTGCCACATTCACCAATTAAACCCTTTGAAATAGAGTGGAAAGAGATTAATTGAACAGATTCATAGGCAGCTCCCATACTATGTTAATCACAGTGTACCTTTTTAATATTTTCTTGAAAGAATGAAATGGGTACTCTGATGGACGATAGATGTTTGCTTGATAAACTTCATCGGCCAACAATACCAACTTGTTGTCCCTACAAAACTTTACAATTGATTTCATAGTAGATTCAGACAGGCATTGGCCAGTAGGATTACCAGGATTGATAATACATAACGCTTTTACATCTGTATTTTGCTCCAGTGCATTTTTCAAGGATTTTTCTAGTTCTCTTTCAGTCAAATCCCAATTGCTTGATTCATCTAGGTAATAAGGAACCGCTCGTCCTCCGCAGAGTGTGATTGAAGCGGTGTATAAAGGATACTGGGGAATAGGAATCATAATCTACATTACAAATGAATTACCCCGTCAGATTCCTTTGAAATCAATAAATCTAAGACTCTTTTTACTCCTTCACTAGCGCCTGCAGTGCAAAATATTGAATCTGGGTCTGCAGGAAAGCCATCGCGACCATTGATGAATTGAGCAATTCGTTTTCTGACGATAGGAATGCCTTGTGAATGAGTATAGGCACCAATGCTTCCAATTTCCGCCAATAGTTCTTTGGCCCTTTGAACAACATCTTTTGGGAAACCGTCGTAGCTATTCAATAATTCTGGATACTCTATTAACGAAGCTACTTGACGATAAAAAGTTACAGGTTTTTGTTTTAACGATTGAGGATTCCCAATATTACAGCTGGTGATTGCATTAAATTTAAATGCATTTGGCTCTGTCAGTTTTTTCTGCAATTCCAATGAGCGAGTAGAGATTCGCCCTCTGACAGCGTATTCGAATTGCACTACTCTTTGGTTGACATTTTCGATAGAAAGCGTTTGATTATTGTCTTGCTTTGGAATTGAAGGACTCATCGCAAAGATTAATTACCGTTCATTGTCATGTGTCGTGGAAATCGTCTGACAGATGCCGCAAGAAAGTCAGTATGTTTGTGCAATTAATTAAATGGTCACGTAAGCACGGGCACTATGAGTGATTGGTTATTTCGTGATTCTTTCGATAGTGTGAAAGAATTATTTTTTGAAGCCAAAAGCAAGTGACGTTCAATCACAAATTGAGCAGCCAGTAATTTAAGAGTAACCTGTGGGGGTACGAATTGACCAAAGCAATTTCGTTCAATTCGCCTATTAGTACTTGATTGAAATAAAATGAATATCTAGCGATTCTTTTGAGACACATTCAACTGCTAGCCAGTTTTCATTCAGAACAGTCTGATATTCTCGCGTTCACACTCGTTCGTGATCAGGAATAGGTGAATCAATCTCAAATATTGATTGTTTGGTACTCACCAACAGCCTCTCCACCACTTGCAATAGTTTAGAGTGTGCCACCGTAAACTGCTTGAATGATCTTGTCCGGTTGGATGATAGTCGCCATTCCGATGTTGTCGGCACTTATTATCGGCCAATAAATCTACAAACAGGTATTTGTTATTTTTCCAAAAATAAACAAGCGATTTTTTTGATTATTTGTTATGCAGAAAGTGGTCGATTACCTTAAATCACCGCTATTCAGAGACACCACCAAAGGTGTAATGGGCTTCCTCTTATCTCACGCATTTCTATGGATTCCTGATTTTAGGTCCATTTTCCCGCGAACTGTATCACCCTCGATTTACAATTATGTATGTATCGCAGCAATAGTATTACATGGTGGGAAAACTGTCGGGAATTACTGGGACGGCCTAGTTCTCTTGGCTGTTTCAATTGTGTTTGGTGGGGCTGCTGGTGCATTGCTACCACTCGTCTCTTACAGCAGCTATGTAGGTTTAGAAGCGCTAGCCTTCTTGTTTTATTTCCTCTTTGCGTATATGAAAACTGTTGGGCCAAGATTTGTAGGGTTCGCAATTGTTGCTTGCCTACTTGTGTCAATATCGCTCATGGGGACTGCTGGGCCGCCAATTCCCACATGGGTTCCACCACCTTCACTATATTACACTATCGTTAGTTTACTTATAGGTTCGCTAATTACTTTATTTATCAATTCGTTTGTGTTTCCAACAAATGCACATTGGGAAATGCGAAAATATATATCTGGATGGTGCAGCGATTTGGCAATTTTTCATGATTTACTAATCAAAATGTTTGTTGGAGACATTACGGATGTCCAAAAATCAGAATTGTTCACAACCCAACAAAGGATACGCGGTTATTTAACAAGAGCAGACATGCTAATTAATGACTTGAATAGCGAATGCCATTATTCTTCCTTTACGCCAAAACTGTTGACCGATGCTTGTCAAAAACTAAAAGGACTAACTCAACAATGCTTTGTCGCGAATACACTAGTCTCAAACTTTAGGTTATGGGTAGACAAAGACTTGGATGGCGTCATTCCATTTATTGAAGACGAAAAGCAGGATGTTATTTCCATCAGTGCAGCATTCGGCAAAATAACTGATGCTATTCAGTCACTTTTGAATGGAAAAATCAAGCCTTTAGATTCTGATATTGAAAGAACAAAGAAATGCGATCAACAAGACGACGATTTGATTCTTGCGATATGCAAATTCGAAGTGCATCAAAGGAAAATGCTGGATGCTCTGTACAAGAGACAAATACAATCACAAAAAGAGGAAGTGGATTTGGAATGGTCCAAGGAAGCAGAAAATCTGTTATTTGTTCACGCTTTCAACCTTGCCCTGGAAGAAATCGCAACTAAATTGATTGAAGTCAAGCAACTCTTGGCATTTAGAAATGCAAGACGTAGCTTTTACTTTCCATTTATGAAATGGGTGCCATTCAAGTTTGCTGCTTATTACATTCGAATTTTCTCCCCATCAACCTATGCGATAAAAGGGAGGTTCTCGTTTGGCAAACTGGTTAAAACGTTTTGGGAGTTTATGAAAACTACAAATTCAATTTTTGCTTTCAAGGCAGCAACTGCATTGATTACGTTTTTGGCAATATATTTAGCTGAAGGCAGCCGATCTTTCTTTATCCAGTACGGACTTGGCGGGTCTATCATTACTGTGGTGGTTGTTCTATCCCCAACTCTTGGCGCAACTTATTTTTCTGCTATTTTACAATTGTTAGGTGCTATTTCGGGTAATTTGATGGGAATGGTTACTTACTACATCATGGGCCCCAATTGGTATTTACTGTGGATATCCGTTCTGTTAGTTGGGTATCCTGGGTATCATATCCTGATTTCAATGCCTCAGTTTACATCTTTGGGGCTTCTGTGGTTGATTTCTTACTCCACAACCTCAGTATCATGTTGGAACCAACAATTCTTGCCAACAACGACAGCATATGGAGTTATATTTGGAAGAGCAGCAGCAGCAACCACTATGGGTGTAGGTTTTGGTGTCTTTTTCAATCTATTTGTTGTGCCAAGGTTTGCAAGGGACGAAATGAAATTGAAAATAGCAAAAAATATCAAATTGTTGGATCACTTGTACCTACATATAATGCAAATACCACTTGTTGGAGTAGAAAAATACAAACGATACAAATCTGGGATCGCTAAGGAGCAGTTCATTGAAGAATTGAGCACAATGGCAAAAATCATCACCAAAGTCGAAGAAGATATGAATTCAATTCAACTTGACATCTTTGAAATGAGAACATTATCCGTTCTGTGCGCCTTGGAACCATCCGTTGGCCATGTGTATGATAAACCTAGATACGATTTGATTATTGATTCCATGGAGAAAATGCTAGTTTCATTAAGGTCAGCAAAGAACACTCTCAAAGAAGCTTGGTATATCCAACCACAGATTATTGACGTTTGGGATACTATAAAAGAACAAAGAGAAAGCCTTATGGCAGTTATTGATGTATTGATGGTGCTGTACGCTGGTGCATTTGGTGTTCGTGAAATCCCCAAGAATATCCCTTCAGCAGTAGAAACAAGGGCAAAATTATCACACTCTCTGATGTCGATCCATATATCGAGGTCGGTTAGTGAAAACACGCACTTGGAATTTGACGATGATAATGATGCTAAAAGTGAATGGAAAAAAGTACGGAAAAGTTTGCATGATGAAGAGCGTGAAGCTGTAGAAAGCAGAGAAAGGCTCTACGGTGTTGGCAGCACCCATGATGTGCTTTACTACACTTTTGTAGTATCTTTGAGGGCAGTTTCCTATGAAGTGGATAAAGTTGGTAAAATAATTCAGGAAATGTACCCACAAGAAGATGAATTGAATGTTGTACAGATTCAATAAAGTGCATATTTACCAATTAGCGCAAGTAGGTATCGGACCCAATGACATCTCAAGTTGAACGCGGCCAGTGAACAAGTGCTTTTGGACTATCGCTGTGGGAACTGTTGGTTTAATTTCGAGCAGTAGATATGGGACTTTGTATTCAACCCGCTTTGCAAGTTTCAATGGCTTTGTTCCAGAATCTTACAATCGATGAAATTCTCTAATGTGAAATCCAACTTTGAATGGGAAAAAGAAAATCTGAAAGTGAAGAGCAAGTGGAGAAAAAAGTAAAGTCTGACGAAACGAAACCAAAGAAAAACACTGGTACGATACCAATTCAAAGAGGAAAATTCAAGAACAGATACTTGAGGAAGCATGCTTCATTATTGCACAGGCTGGATGATCCTGCAACAGGAATACTCGTAACAACACATGTTCATCAGGAAACTAGAGCTTTAGGACAAGCGAGAGGGTTTCTAGATGAATATACCCTAAAGCTTTTTCCAGATGTTCAATCTAAATGGCCTCCGCCGCCATCCAGGTTAGATATCGATCTTGAAATAGTTGGATTGAAGGAAGAAAAACAAGAAATTGATATTACAAAAGAGCGATATTTCCAAGCAGTTGATTCTGCTTGCTCAGGACTATTATTTTTACGATTTCGAACAAGCGTCACTCCAATGGAGTGGATGAAAAAGTTCTTGGAGCATTATTATGCATTACCAGCATCAGACAAGACCAAGCTGAAAGCAGCAATTTCATTTTGCTACAGATTTCTACCAGTTGAAAGAGTGTGTCCCGCGAATATGACTGATGTCGTCAAATCTGCCAAGGAGTTGTTTACAAGTGATAAATTTGACTATTCAAAATCGGTTGCTATAGTCATTGAAAATAGAAATAATGAAGGGATAAAGAAGCCGCAATTGGTTGAGAAACTAGCTGAAATTATTCCGCCAGAGATAAAGTAACCAACACTAACATAGAATTGATTTAAAGAATGCAGAGCAAGTAGTGTACGTGTCAGTTTTCAAAAGTTGTTGTGCCTTGAGTCTTCTTCCAGATTACTACAAGTTCAAAAAGTACAATGTGCAAGAGCTCGAATAAATATTGTTTTTATTTTATACTTCTGAAGCATTCAACATTGAAGCTACTTGAAGGTCTTCCAAGACATACACGCTAACTTGTGTAATAACGGTATAGTTGTGCTTGATGGCGCCTCTCATGTACTGCTCCAGCTCCTGATATACTCTTTGTTTGTCTTCTCCTGGCTGATCTAGTTTAGAGCAAATAGATTTCGTTTCAGCAACAATTTGAATGTTCCTTTTAGACAGGTTTTCTAATGAATTCACAATCTGTCCTGCGAGCGGGCCCTTACAGAATACTTCATGAACTACATCAATATTTTTCAAAATAAAGTCCAAGACATTTCGAACTGATGTGATTATTTTTGGTGTTGCTGTATCCTTAATTAATCGCCTAAGCCGACTCTCCCAATCGAAAATGGATCGATCTAGTTCCCTAAATACAATCTCCAACCGTTCTGCGTGGACTTTTTCAGGAGTCAATGGTAACGGGCTATCAACCCCTGGTGTGGTAACATCAACAACATCTGGCTGAATTGCTTTTTGGACAATTTTTGATAGATTCGCCATTTTCATCATAATTAATTGAGGAACATTAAATGGATCGGTAAGATTCTTTGGAGATTCGTTATCTGACAAAGTTGGAGTATTGGAATCAAATCTCTTTAAATCATTGTAGGACATTACATTTCTAATATTGACATTTAATCTTGCTGCTGGATTGGCACGAACCTAACATTAAATTCGTTATACTGATTGCGAATGTTGAGGGCTCTTTTTTGAATTTGAACTTTCACTCTCATCAATGACTGCCACATAATTGACAGGTACCATCCCTCTAGTGTCGCTAGATCGTAACAAATACCAATGCTGGTATTTATCCAAAACCACAAATTGTTCGCCTCTTCTGACAGATAGTTCATTCTTCAACTTTCTATTAAATTCGTACAAGCAATATGCTTTCTGCAGCTTTCGTTCAGGCAGATTTTCCAGTACATGCAAACATAATGTTGGTACTGATCCTCGTTGTCCATTATGTTCTACTATACACCATTCATTATCTTTTGCAATTATACTGTAGATTTCACCAATATACACATTTAATTCACCGCGAGATTGAGCTTCATGTTCGTAAATAGCAATCGCTTTTCCAGTTCCCTCCAATCCAAGATTTGCTGCCATAAAGGTACCAGGCTCAATGTTAATTGGTTTAGAGTTGGGCACATTAATGTGTCTAACGTGTCTAATGATATACTGAGGAACAAGTTCATCTGGGAGATATTTCCTAGTTACTTCCAACACTTTATCAGTAGGATTCAACACCACAGTTTCTACCATAAGAATTAGAATACCATTGTCTTTCAGAATCAACATCAAGATATAATTTCTCCAATCGCTTGTTGAAATCTTGTATTTGTGTAGAGCATCTCCAATCAATTTGGCAACATCATCCGTGTTGCTAATTCGAAAAGTCTTGTAAGATTCATGCTGTTTGTCCGGAAGCTGATTTCCAATTACTCTAATTGTAGTTTCTCCATTATGTTCATAGTTCTGGTGTTAGAAATAACTTACGAATGTTGTGGAAGATGATATTGATGAAGGTGAAGTTGGCTTTTCCTTGAATAATTGCAACGGGTGAGGAAGTGCGACATACTGGCTCGTCTTGCCTCTTTCGGATGGGCTATCGTATCCAGTAGTTCTTGATCCTTTTCGGTTGCTCTTTAGTCTGTCCTTGTAGAAATTCAATTCGGTATTCAAAGCATTCATTTCCTTTTTCAATCGGCTGATGTAAGACTCCTGATCCCCGACAGTTTTTTCCAACTCCTCAATACGAGCAGCCATAATATTTACAGTTGAAAATGAAGGTGTTTGTGATTCTGGAATATAATCATCTTCCTGCAGTTCAACTTTATGCTCCAATTTTTTGTAATAAATTGCATTCAACAAGCGAATTCTATCTCCAACTGCCTTCATTTGCAATTCTTCCAGCATGGCATGTCCAGCAAATATCAACACATTGCCTGTAATCAGATTTTCTGAGTTAGCATATAATTACCAGTGAATATTTTACAGTAAGATTCCAATCCCAGTTCTTTGAGGAAGCTATTCACATTATCCACATCCCAGTTTGAAATTGTTGGCATTTTGTAAAAGAAATTAGCAACCCATCCAAAATTTTCTGGTGCGCCAGTTTCAGCCCCACCGAAAGCCGCAAAACTATTGTTAGGGGGTTGCAAAATGTTGCAACTACTATCAACGTGTTGGTCGGAATTATTATTGCCACATGATCAATATCCAGTGCAAGTAGTGCAAATTAAAAATATTCCCGAGACAAATATTTTTTCAAGTTTTTGAGCGGAATCAATATGGTAAAGAAAGCCGACTCTGAAATGAAGCCATTTCATAATGGATGCCAGCAGTGCAGAGTGAAAAAAATAGTCCAGTTTAACTGTATACCGAAATCTACAACAATAGAGTGCCATCCTATCGAGAGATATTTCAGAATGTGCGATGGATTCGCAACTACGGAATTGCTGAAAACTGAGCTCAGCAATTATCCTTTAGTTGAATAGTTTGTAGATAATAAATTAGAGTACCAATTTTATTTTAACAGCTTGAAAAACATGCTCGTCTGGTAAAAGTTTCAATACGATGCTTGACTTTCTTTAAATTCTTCTTTTGCAGGTTCAAAAATCTCTTTGCGGGAGTGCTTTCTTCGGTTTCTTCATCTGAATCTGCCTCCTCTTCATCTACAGGATCTTCATGGATCATTATTAGCGGACGTTGGACTAGAGTGAATGGGGAAATAGGGTGGTGTCTAGACTGAGCAAGCATATCCATAATGTTATACCCTTGTCCTCTAATGACAGCTTTTTGTCTTTCCCACATGCTTTGTTTGAAATCAGAATCAATTTGAAACAGTTCTTCAATTCCAGTCAAAGTTGCTTCCATCCAGCTGGTGGAGGATAAGTACGGCAAAACCTGATCTGCAGTAGCTTTTGAAAATGGCTGGTGTACTATCGGAAGTGCTGTCCATCCATACGGGTAGGAACGAACACGATCTGGGTGATGAGTTGGAAAAGCTAGACCATTATCAATTGCTGCAATCTGTACTTTACAATCTCTCTTGATACTAATCTCTTCATCATTAGCTTGTGAAGAAGAAGCAGGAGATTGTGGCTCTTGCCATGGGGAAGATTTAATCATCCAGTTATCTGAACCGCGATCGGTGTTTCTGATGAAATAGTCTAATATCACCAGTCTTTCAAATCCATATTGAAACTCCAACTTTGAATTTTCGGACCATGATAATGGGTGATTACCATCGTTACTTTCAAGCTTCTGGAATCCGTCATGAAAGAATGAAGTTGAATCCACAAATCCATTCAAAAATAATTGAAAGCTGCCAATCTTTGGTTTGAGGGGAGTCTTCATTATTCTATGCATCCATCTTTCCTTGAACGAGTAGTGAAACGAAGGCGAGGCTAGTTTTATAATTTCAGTTCTTGGTACAATATTCAATCCTAATCGACGATCAACATAACTTGCAGCGGCTTCCGAGATATATCCCAAATTAGGTATAATACATGATCTCCCAAAACAACATGGGAATAAATTCCTGTGAATCCATTTGGTCCATTTAGGGCTTTGTTAAATCGAAACTACTTTAAATGGCCGTACGGCTCTTCATTCTTTGGTTTAAACACCCCGACAATTACTCCCTGGTTGTTTTTGCAAAAGTAAGAGCCTGAGCTTCCCTTTGATATTCTGACTGGATAAATTCCTTCTTCAATTGCTTGTTTAACTGAATCGATAATATTTACAAATTCATCTGACGTAACTTGGATTACTGGTGCAACAGGGTTTACAAAGTTTGAATCAGAAGATATTAAAGAATCGTCTGGGGGTTGGTTTGGAAGATCAGCCAAGTTTGGGTCCAGCTTGGCGAGAGATGGGATATGATCTAATTAGTCTTGAAATACCTAAATAACTTGTTGCAGATTCAGAGATCTATTGTCAATGGAAATTCACCTGAATATAGTGGCTCATACTTTTTTAAAAAAGTAAACTTTAACTAGCCACAAATGCGACATCAGCCACGTTTTATATAGCTTGATCGAGATGAAATAAACCCCCTAGTTTCTTATCTAGTTGGGAAATAATGTGTTTGATCGATTAATTCAGATGTCTACACTCGGGTCCAATCATACCTTTGATCAAGCAATCATCATCATAAATGCCAAGACATTATCATCCTTTATTTAATCAATGTAGCGTCAATCTGTGAGATTTGAGGCAACAGCGTCTTCAATTTGATTCTGTACACTGGCCGCTCGCTTTGGAGTGGATTGCCTTCAAAATATACAGTTTTCAGATTCTTTTTGTTTGCTAACTGCTTTTCGATTTCTTCAAACGAACTCAATTGATTATAGCTTGCCTGAGATTAAATTGAATTACCCATAGCTCTTCGAGGTTCTCCAGGTGCTCCAGGTTGCCCAAGTGCTCAATCCTATTGTTTCCTATATCCAAAGTAGTGATATTTGGTGGTAGAGGCCCAATTACTTTGAGAGCATTGTGAGACAAGTATATCTCGTTGAGCTCCGTCAATTCGCTTATATCACTAATTTCGCTTATTCGATTTGACTAGTGTTACCAACAAACTTGCCTGAATCGAAAGTAAATTCAATGATTTCAGATTACGCAATCCAGCAAAGGAAGTGATCTTGTTCTTTCCAACCCATAGCTGCTTCAAATTGACAAGGTTGTCCAAATTTTCAATCACTCTAATCCTATTAGCACCCAATTCAAGATTAACTAGTTTTGTAAGCGTTTCCAATCCTTCAATCTTGGATATTTTGTTGGATACAAAGAACAGATCCGTCAATTCAACCAAATTTTCGATATTTTCGATTTTTCTAATTCGGTTAAATGAAAGATCCAAATGCCTGGATTATATCGCATCTACCTTAGTTTTACCAAGTGGTTGAGTCCTTCGATTTTATCTATTCGGTTATCATATAAATCCAATTCTTCCAAATTTATCAAAGTGTCCAGTCCGTTGATGACAGTCAATAAATTCTGCCTCATGCATAGTCGCTAAATTAGCTATCCAGTACCTATGGTTAATCAAAAGTACAGTCAGATTGACATAATCTCGCAGAAAGCGAGTTTGCTTAATTCTAAAGTTCACAAGATCTAATTCCTTTTCCGACACTGGGACTTGAGAAAGCACAGAGTCATCTACATTACAGCGACTTACAATCCAATTCTTGAACAGCTGCAAACTCTTCTTCTGGTTCACTTTCGTTTTGCATTTTTGATTGAGGCGAAAAAGGCCGTTGTGTTAATCATGATTCATCAGGAAAAATGTGGAGTCAATTCCATCGCATTGGTACGATAAATAGAGGGTTGCGATCGAGTACCGGTAGTCATAATTAAATTCTCCAAATCTAAATGCTGCTGGCAAGCACACTTGCGCACCAATTTGTAGGCGAATATCCACCTCACATGATTCAAAAGCAATACAGAAGAATCTTTATATTATTCGTAGCGCGACCAACCGCGATCTTCAACTGGTCAAGAATTCAACATCCAAACATCCTACTGATAATGAATCTCGCTTGTTCAGGCAAATTCAAATGCATGTCTGTCAAGTGTAGTGGGATTGACGTTTCTAAAACCGTGGATACTCTATATCGCTGAGCTACTTTATTGAATTTATGGAATAGTATTTCGTTTAAATTTAACTGGCTTGTTCTTTCTGTAGTAATTGCAGAGATCATGAGGAAGAGATGAGTAATTGCTATCAAGGTCAAGTACACAAGCCAAGTAGAAAGTAATATAATCACTGTTGCGGTAAGTGCTCTTGGAAGCAATTTGCTATCAATCGGCTTGTCCATTCCTGTGATCTACTTCAAGTTGGATATTTATCCTGTCTGGACATAGGATATCCACGCTGAATAGGGACCCAGTTTACCACCAATAGTACCCAACAGCTTGTCTCTACTCGAAATTAGAAATATTACATTCCAAGTTAAATTTGGGATGGACAAGCGCGAATTTTACTTTTTGTTTCAAAAATGAACCCCGCTATCCAGCCAGAACCAATCCAACCAAACCAGAATAAATTGTTCGCAGGATTATTCCAGCAATGGCTCTCAAACCCGGACTCTCAAACATTTATCTTGAACCAAATTGAGACCATAGATCAAGATCTAGGCAAGGAATATCAGGAGAAAGTTGTTGATGGAGTGAAGTTTCTAATGCAAAATATCTCTGATCTAGTATTAGAAAAGGAGGATCTCAAAGTGTCACCTAAACCTGGGGAGCTTGTTCCACCAAAGAGTCCGAACAGGAGGAAAATTGCAATGGAAGATAATTGTCTTTCTACCACCGGAATACCAGTTGAAAAGAAGATTCATCATATCGCTGAAGTATTGAAAACAGACTCTGGTATCCATTTGAATGAAGATATCACGTCGCCAGCTCCCGTTATCCCAAAATTTCACTTTCCATACGGTAAATCAACTGGGAGCTTTGATGTAAAAGAATTAGAGGTACTTTAAAATTGATTCAAGAAACAAGTCAAGCCCCTGTTTGATTTAAATGCCAAAGGATTAGGAGAAAGAGAATTCCTTAAAGTAACCGAAGCAATAGGAGTGTGTAAATATTTAAACGCCGCGCTATTCAGAAAAGTATCTGTTGGCGCTGATGTTGCGAGATTTGACACGTTTATAGAGTACTGGAAATCAACAACTTTGAAATATCACACTTCAGAAGGAATAGCCTTCAATATCATGAAACAAGAAAACTCGAATCATCTCGTTGCAGCAGATTTATTCGCTACAGTTCAAGGTAATAACTACTAATCGAGATGTTGTTTTACACCATCCTGGCTTGGAATTTCTAAACACCCTTCCGCTATTCCAAAATAGATATAGTAAATCCAAAGTAACGATAGTTGAAACCGTAATAACTCGCCTATTTTACGAAAAGATGAACAATACTAATCCAAAAATGTCGTTTACAGAGTTTAAAAAAGCTGGATTCTTGAAAAGTCTTTCAAAGTTAGAAGGTACTGCAGATATAAATACTGTAAGAACTGGCTAACACAGACCAAGGATTTATTTTCATATCAGCACTTTTATGTTATTTATTGCAAGTTTTGGGAACTCGACAGGGACCATGACATGATTATCAATCTGCCTAGTTTAATGCGTTACGACGGAGGTGCCATGACATCTGCTATATTAACTAGAGTAATGCAAGGATGTGGTAAACCACTAGCTAAAGGACAAAATTCGTGTGTCATGACATATGAGGACTTTATCTGGTTCATTTTTGCAGTAGAAGATAAAAGAACTCCACAAGCAATCGAGTATTGGTTCAGATGTTTGGATTTAGATGGAGATGGTGTGATATCACTTTACGAACTCACACACTTTTACAATGATCAACTCGAAAGGATGAAATGTAGTAGAATATCAGATGAGTGGAAGATAAATGACTTTATCTGTAGCTTAATTGATTTGGTTAAGCCAAAGAACCCCAATTATTTTACCCTGTTGGATTTGAAAAAGTCTGGAAGTGCCCCGCTCTTTTTTGACATGATATTTGATTTAAGAAAGTATGATTCGCACATACGGCGTATTGACCCAGTATTTAGGGAACTGGATGATATGATTTGTGAAGAAAATGGAGTACCTGTTAAACTAGAGTAATTTCAATTAACCTTAGGGGATTCCAGAAATTTGCCTTTCGGGCATACCAGATACTATCAGAAGAAGAATCTCAATCCGGTAACGCTGATGATGTTATGGATGATTTCGAATATACAGGCTTAGCTGTCGACACTGATCTTGACATAGAGTGGGATGAGAATGTCGAAAGCACATGGGAAAGCACCGAGGATGATGATGAAAAACCAGAATCTCATACAATAGTACTTTGAAAAGTTTAATATGATGTATGATTTATAAAGTAATCTTTAATATTCAATTTATTTAAAACAAGTGTTTACATTGGAACATCAGCATGCTCTTGGTTTGTGTGGGTTTCCGTATGTGCTGCTTCCTTATGTTCACCAGTTGGCTGTTCCTGTTTGGATTCTTCATGATGGTGTGCGTGTTCTAAAATTAGTACAATTTACCATGCACAGGCTCTGAAGTAAGTGCTGGCTGCGATTTGTTTAGAGCAGACTGTGACTTGTGTACAGCTGGTTCACTTGCTTTTGTAGTGGCTTGATCAGCGAGCGTAGGCTGAGATTTGTTTAATGCCGGTTGTGATTTATTAAGCGCTGGTTGAGATTTGTTCAATGCAGGTTCGCTAGTTTTATTCGCCTGTTGAGCAAGATTTGGTTGAGACTTGTTCAAAGCTGGTTGGGATTTATTCAAAGCAGGCTCGCTCGCTTTAATTGGTATAGCTGCAGCTTCGTGTAAACTAGGTTGGGATTTGTTCAAAGCAGCTTGAGACCCAGATTTCTTTGGCTGTGCGTCGGTAGAAGCTGAGTTATTATGGAACGTACCTTCATTTTGAACAGCTTTTAAACTTTCATCCATAATACCGTTCACCATATTCAGTTGACTTCCAGTCAAACTCGCTGATTTTCCACCAGCCAATGCTGATTGGCTCTTGTTTGCTGGTTTGTCTTTTGAGACATCATTTAAAGGTACAAACTTTGACTCGGGCTCAGACAATTTTTCATTAGACCTGTTGAGAGCTGAGTTGCTATTGTTTTTGTTCAAATTAGAGTTGCTTCCGGTTTTGCTCAGGTTAGAGTTGCTACCTGATTTATTTAACCCAGTACCGCTGCCAGATTTCTTTAATTCGGCTTCAACTAGCTGTGTGTGGGACTTGGTGTGGGCAGATTGGCTGACATTTGGGACCACTGCTTTGTTTAACCCTGTTTGACTGCCTGATTTTCCAATTGATGATAAAGATTTGTTTAGTGCCTGTTGACTAGCTAAATTTGGTTGAGACTTGTTGAGAGCAGGTTGAGATTTCTTTACCTCCGCTTCAACGTGTTCATGAGCCAAATGTGGTTGAGACTTGTTTAGAGCAGGTTGGGATTTCTTTACATCAGCATCGGTAGTAGACTGAGACAAGTTTGGTTGCGACTTGTTGAGAGCAGGTTGAGATTTCTTTACCTCCGCTTCAACGCTTTCAGACAAGTGTGGTTGGGACTTGTTTAGAGCTGGCTGGGATTTCTTTACCTCAGCATCGGTAGTGGATTGAGACAAGTTTGGTTGGGACTTGTTGAGAGCTGGCTGAGATTTCTTTACCTCCGCCTCAACGTGTTCATGAGCCAAATGTGGTTGAGACTTGTTTAGAGCAGGTTGAGATTTCTTGACTTCGTGTTCAGCACTTTCGTGGGCCAAGTGTGGTTGGGACTGCTTCTTTTCATGTTCAGCACTTTCAGCCAAGTGTGGTTGAGATTTGTTGAGAGCGGGTTGAGATTTCTTGACTTCATGTTCTTTAACTTCCTCTGAAAGTTTTGGTTGCGATTTATGCAATTCATGAGAAGACTTTTTAACATCTTCTCCGTGCTCAGTCAAGACAGGCTGGGATTTGTGCAAAGCAGGGTTACTCTTTGTAGCTTCTTTTTCATGTGGGGCTTCTTTTGGATGATCAACTACTAATGGCTTTGTTGAAGCGTTTTCAGTTGCTTTGTTCAAATCTGGCACACTTTTGTTTGTGGCATGTACTTCAGAGTGACTGGTTTTTACAACTTCAGTGTGGCTCTTAGCTAATGGTACCTGGTGCTCCTTTGGAGTGTGTCCTACGAATTACCTAGTGTTTACCTTCAGCTTTTGATTCATGCTTTTCGTCCTCTTTTGGTTTAGCTGGCTCTGCAGCAATTACTTTGTTTGTTCTAGGATCTATCTTTGCATGGCCAGTAGATTTCTTTTCTCCTTCAACTGGGTGTGATTCAGCATGTTTGTGGTGTTCGTTTGGTGGTGGATTTTGCTATATTAACATAAATTTACGAATTTGGTTGCTTCTCGAACAATAATCATTGGAGCCAATGTATGTCCATCGTCTGCGTTTGATTTCTTGATTGGCGCTTGATTTGGTTTATTTAACGCCGCGGTTTTGGCATTATCTCTTGCCGTTGTCGTTTGTTGCACTGCATGGGGTTTTGATGCTCCACAACCCATTATTCTAAGTGAGTTTTGTTTTTGAAAGAATACTTTTTCAATGGAAACAATGCCTTTGGTTGACATCATCACAAGGTTTTGATTGGACGACAAAAACACATGTATTTATTACTCTTTCAATGAGAGCGATTTCAATTCCTCTAGAGTAACCAAAACCAAATTGGTATTGATGCCATTCAACATGTCATCAATTTCACACATGTATCGCCTGTCCATACCCAGCAGGCTGCAAGCTTTTAAAAAGTTTTCTACATTTTCCTAAATTCAGATGTCTAATACCCTATGTAAAAATGAGAATTTTCCAGTTTTGATTCTGATTTGATCGTTTGGACGTATTGTATTCATCAGATTACATGCAATCGTTCCATCTTTGAGCGCGTCGACTAATGGCTCTTTGATTTCAATCTTGAGAGTTTCACAAATCCACTTCTTTACGTCGTTTTCATCTGCTGTTCTTTCATTTTTAAAAGAATCTGTTTTTGTAAGCAAGTTTGCTGCATTTGCAAGTGCTTCAACAGCAGGTGCTGGCGCTTGTACAGAGCTTTCTCTAGGTTTACTAATTGATTTTCTTAGTTGAATTGCTGATGGATCAAATCCCCCTAAACTAGCCAAAGGATTGAATCCACCTGCAATCACTCTTGTTTTAACATCTTCCACGGGGTTTTCTTCTGATGGCGCTTCAACCACCTGTATTAATCCAAATTACAATCTCAGCTTGAGCTACTGGCTCTTTTTCTGCGATTCCTTTCTTTAATGCTGCTCGCCCTTTGTTCATATGATTTAAAGGTCGTCCAGACGAAGGAAGCGGACTCGAATCTTTAATCTTTTGAATTTCCTCCTTTAAATTTGTATTTTCATTTCTCAAATCTTCATTTTCCTTCTTCAACTGTTCGTTTTCTTGCTCAAGTAACTCGAGCTGGGATTCCAAATCTTTTATCGCTTCTGGCGTTGGTTCAATATCCTGTGCGGTCTTGTTTTCCCTTGTTTAATCTATAGATACTCTTCCATTTCTGATTAGCAAGTTTTGGTTTGGCTTTGCCTTGCGCCACAAGTCAAATGGTAAGTCAAATGGTAAGTCAAATGGTAAGTCAAATGGTAAGTCAAATGGTAAATCAAATGGTAAATCAAATGGTAACCAGCATGGCTGATACTTTACTTTTTATTTCTTAGATTAGAACACATTTCGAAGACTTGGCAGGTTTGGTTTCTTTTGCTTGCGTAGCTGCCTTGCGATCTCTGATCTGTCGCATCAATTTGGTAAAGATTTCTTCAACATTCTGTCTAGTCTTTGCAGAAGTTTCGATATAAGGACAATTCCATTCTTTTGCCTTCAATTCCGCGTCTCTAACTGGGACTTTTCTTTGCGCAGCCAAGTCGGATTTATTACCCACTAAAATAAATGGAACTTTTTCATCATCTAGCACTCTACAGATTTGGTCCCTGAATTCTTGAGTATGTTGGAAACTTTCTTTTTCCAGAATAGAAAACACGCATAGGAAACCTTCGCCAGACCTATAGTAATTATCTCGAATGGCTGCGTACTCTTCTTGGCCAGCTGTATCCAGGATATCTACAAACGTTTCTTGGCCGTCCAAATTTACTTTTTTTCTGTAAGAATCTGCCTTTGTGGGGTCATACTGTTCAGTGAAATCTCCATACATGTACTGTAAAGTAAGAGCTGACTTTCCAACACCTCCGGATCCTACCATGATTACTTTGTGAGTAGGTCCTTCCTTTTTCGCCTGACTCTTGCCCATAGAAAAATAGTAAACAATAAGATGACACAATACGTGATAAGAGCCTCTTAATGATATTCAACCGCATGAATATCCACTACCAGAAAAAGCAATACTTATCTACTACCAGTTTAGCTTAAATGTCGTCAAGAAATTTTGAAGCCTGTTAAGAAACAATCAGGATTGGTTTATTTATACGGTTAATTACATGTTTGCTTAAAGAGTATCCAAATAGCCGTCGCTCTTTCTTTTTCCCCATTATAATTATATCGGGATTAATCTTTTTGATTTCATGCAGGATTAGTTTCCGAACGTCTCCCCCAACAACGATTTTCTTAATATTGAAGCCTTGCAGCTCTCTAGAATAATAATCCATTATCTTATTTGAAGACTGGAGATACTCCCGCTCTACCTTGTCCATGTAATTGGAGTTGTTTTCGGTCATTTGGATATAGTCCAGTCTAGCGATTTCATCGCTTGGTGGTTTGTACACATGAAAGAGAATTACTATATCAGACTTTAGTAGTATTTCTTTGGCGGTTTGAATGATCTTGCGAGTTAAAGGGGATGCATCTATTGGAATGAATACCGTTCTGGTCATTTGCAAGATTTTTCCCTGTGTGTTGTTTTTATGCATTTGCCCAGGCGCATTCCTTATTATTAGTCACTGGGCTTGTGACTTTGTGAATAAGGATTCAATTAATCCACAGTAATCAAAATGCTATTGACAATTCTGATAGTATTACGTAAGCAATCATCTACAAGTTCATTCCGCTGATTCCTCAACTTACTATATCCTCAGAATCTCTTGGTCCAACGTGCAATCTAAAGACCTCGGCTGAGAGACAAGATTAATGTTTTTAAACTCTATTCGAAACACAAAACCTTAAGTAAAAAATATTTTTTTTTGAAAAAATGGAAGGAGAATCAAAACAGGCATCTCGATTGTGGAGAGTATACAAGACAGTCCATGAAATGGTTGCAGACAGAGGATATATGGTTTCCAAAGTAGAATTAGAAATGTCCCTGGATTCCTTCAAGCAAATGTACTGCAGTGGAGGAGTAGTAGAGTAATTACCACTAATATAGCCGTCAAAAACTTACTTTTCTTGTTCAGCACTCTTCAAATCAGGATCAGTTATTGATTTTCTTTACTGAAGACGAAACAGTGGGAATTAAACCAATTAGAAAAATTGCTGATCGCATGATGAATCAGTCTATAATGAAGGGTATTTTCTACTAATTCAGGGATATTGATTTATCAAAACAAATTGACTCCATCCGCACATAAAGTAATCCAAGAATTAGCTCCCAAATATCAGCTAGAATTGTTCCAAGAGACTGAATTACTTGTTAATATCACCAAGCACACACTAGTACCACCGCATATTATTCTAGATAACGAAGCGAAAAAGACTTTGTTGCAGAGATAGTAATTTCAATTAACTATAGTCGTTTAAAAGAGACTCAGCTACCGCGTATAATGAGCAACGACCCTGTAGCGAGATACTTGGGATTGAAGAGAGGGCAAGTGGTTAAAATCACTCGTCCTAGTGAAACTGCAGGACTGTAATTTCTAATTAACTTAGTTATGTTACTTATCGGTTCTGTTTTTAATCTTAATAAAAGCGTATCATGCGATCTTCTATTAATCTTTTTGTTTTTTTAAACCTTGAATTTTTCCAAAAAAAAATATGAACCTTGTTCGCTCAATAAAACACTCTGCAAGGAAATTCAAAAACTCACTATTAATCCAGCCAATTCGAATTCACCGATTCAATCTTATCCCAATGCGATTCAACCAGTCGCAAGTTAACCTTCCCACTCCTACAAACCAGAACCCAAACAGACAAGTAGACAAGGATGAACTGTGGGAAGAAGACCCAGAATACGATAAAGTAATCACGGGTTTTGTGATATTTGGAGTAGTAGTATGTGCATCATTATATTACTATTTGAAATCGCAGCCAAAGATTAATACTTTATTACCAAATGAATTCACTGATAACCAAGTAACCAAGGTACAGCAAGTGAATCATGACACTTGGCTATATCAAGTGTATTCACAATCAGGAATTGAAGAGTTTGACGTTCCATTCCATGTTGTTATTAAAGATGATACTTGTCAGATTGGAAGGCAGTATACCCCAATCAGTCGAACTTCATCTCACCTCACCTTTCTAATTAAATTATACAAGGATGGCAGCTTATCGAGAATGTTTAGAGAGTTAAAAGTTGGGGATGTGGTGTCGATGCGCGGTCCAATTCTAACTATGCCAGCATACGTAAAGAATAGCTGTAAAGAGATTGGAATGGTAATTTATGCTAAGTTAGGTTTGTGCAGGGACAGGTATTACGCCAATGTATCAATTGATCAAGAAGATACTTCAAGATCCTGTTGATCAAACTAAAATTACATTGTTTTACCAAAACAAGACTGTTGCGGATATACTACTGAAGGCTGAATTGGATCATTTGAGGCAAACCTATCCGGACCAATTAAAGATTGTTTACTCTGTTGACCATGGATATGCAGATAGATCTGGGTATGTTGATTTGAAAGCTTTAAAGATACTGCCAAAAGAGTGTGTGCTAGTTTGTGGGCCTGATGGGTTTGTTGGAGCAGTAGCTGGTAGAATGGGAGAAAACAATACTCAAGGCCCAGTTGGTGGGTTTTTAAAAGAGTTGGGATATACATCTACCCAAGTTTATAAACTCTGATTATATTATTTAATAGTTCAAAGAGCAATCGATGGATAAATAGTTTATTTTCTAGAAACGAATAATTTAAGGGAGGGAGCATTCGTTGTTGGCATCAGTGCACACAGGGTCTGCTTCCCAAAGTTGGTCAACACAAGTTGCGTGACTGCAAGTGGTAGTAAGATCATTTACAAAGACACATACTTGATCGTCATTACATTTTGGGCATACAAGTACTAAACCAGGGCATCTGAACTTGTGTGGGATAGTAATGTCTACTTTTGGTTGTGGGATTGCAGACACAGTGGAGAGAAGAGCAGCTAAAAGGATTTGAAAGTTCATTTTGATATTTGGCTGGATATTGTTGCGCTATTTATACTTTTGATCCCTGAGCATGTTTTCTTTTGGTTCCAACTGGCCGTTTTCTCTTACCATGCGTCTACACCCAGACAGCATTTGGGTATGAATTTTAGGTAAAAAGTACCCGGAAAGTAAACCAAATGCATACACTTGCCTAGGCGAATTCTGAACAGAGAATATACTACTATCTAGGCTAATATTACTTGGTGGAAGGTTATATTAAAAATCCCAAATTGGGTTTTTTAATTCAAAAAGGATCCACAGCCAAGCACCAAAATGGAAAGTCATATCAAAGAATTCTCAAATGATCACAAAGCACTCAGGTCTTAATCTCGTGCAACAAAGACTAGTAAGTATAGACCAAGATTTACATTCAAACCAAAGCACGGGTATTCGGAAACATCAGCATCCAAATGTGCTATTGATAAGCTGCAAAAGTTGAAAAATATTGAATGAACGCGCTTTTGCAAGAAGCCTTGATTGGCACCAAGCACATTAGTCACGCAGGCATAATAAGAAAGAAAGATGGAACCATAAAAGCAAAATCACCTTTATTCACAATCTCGCCACAAGAATTCCATCGTATCGAAAATGCATTTCTCAATCCTGGAGAAATAAGAGGTTCAGATGGAGTAGTTGCGTTCATGGAGAATTTTTACAGACCTTTAAAAGCAGATTCGATTTCTATCTATGCAAAGAATGTAAGTGCTTTCTCAATGTAGGACCAGTCTGGTATTATTATTGCGCAGACCTTTCATCATTATATTATCGGGACGTATGATTCTACCATGTATGCTTCTGTAGCTGCTGAGGCTGTGGAGAAACTGGGAGAGTATTTTAGGAAAAAGGATAAATAAAACATTCAAGCTGAAAGTCTGTTTTTATTGCAACTCGAATCCAGATATACATGAGCTTAGTACCACCTTCCAAATGAGTGTCAGTTACATGGATATACACCCTTCTACTAAAAACCATACTACATGGAAGAGCTCTGCTTAAATGAATCCCATACACGGAGGAATACAAGATGGCACGCGAAGGTCGTGGAATTAAGCCGACAATGCGGTACACCTCCCAGATCCATTAGATTAGGCGATCAATGGCAGAGTTAAAGTTTCGTCTTTACATGTAAAATGTCCGTTCAGACAATACTACTCGTCCAGTTGCAATTTTTTTAAAATCTAAAAAACATGAACTACATGTTCAACAGCCTCACGCTAAGCAATGACAATGAAATTGCAGAAATCCAGCAGCTGCTAATCAAATACAAGGAAGGATCGTTGACCAGTACGATTGAATTAACCTAGATCAAGGTATTCACATATTAAAAAGACAAACTCCTTCAGTTCTTTAATATCAATATTGAAAAGCAATATCTGACGATGCAGCTGCAGAAATATATTGCGTTACTGGATAGCTCAGAGGAAATTGTTCATTTTATCACCATCAATCACATCAAGCAATTACTCATTCTTCATAATGAAAAGTTCATACTACAAGACTATATACTCTTGTTTAACCGAATACCAAATGATACTGTAAAAGCGATAATTATTGTCTTGGCTTATGTGACAGATCCAAGGTTAATTAATCTGACAATAGATTTTCGGTTGATATACTAACAAGTTCACCAACGTTGATTCTTGAAATAATTAGGGAAATGAATCCGGAAACTAGTCAGATTAAGCATTTTTCGGCGCATAGAAAGACTGGTAACTAGTCGTAATCCTAGCTATTCAATTTAGAGACAATCATCTAAAGGATTTGTTTATACTTTCATACACCCAATTCAAGCAAACTTTCCCTCAAAAGATTTCAGAAACTTGGTTACAAGTCTTGTCTGTTTGCTTATCTTTTGATTTTCTAGGGACAGTTGGGGATCAAGGTACATATTTCATAACGAGATAACCACGGAATGAATTCTGCAATACAGATACCAACTAGCTGGAGAGACTTGGTTTATAACAATGAAATGATTGATTTTCTGTACTACGCATTTGAAAATAACAAGGAAATGGCAGCACCAATATTGGAATGCATAGAGTATTTGATGGGGTGCAGGAGATCTTTATTTGTAGAAACAGAGAGAATGGAATATCTTAAACATTCATTGTCAATTGCAGTGAAAATACTAAGATCAACAAATGTTGCACCTTCATTCTACAACCAAGGTACCACAAACTAATGCAGAACTGCTAAAACTGTGTCTGAGATTCTCCACAGTGTATTGTATAGATATGAAAAAATTGGATGAAAGCGAAATTTACATGAACGAATTCTTGCAGTACTGTCTGAAATACTTTTCATTTGTACATTATATTAATAATAGGCCTCTGTTACCGAATTGGTGTTTATTATTCAAATATGGGTTCAATTGAGAGAAACAGAGCATATGTTCTTTGTAACAAACCTGTCTTCAGTTCAACAGGTATCTTTATTTAATATCGAGTTTTTATCAATGTATATTAATTTGCCAGCAGCTTCACTAGAACAGTTTTATTTTGATGATACTCATGCTGTTGAACAAGTACTGCCTTGTTTAGGGAAATTGGTCAGAACAGCCAACTATCCATTCATGGCAAATTCTATGATGTCAAGATTTAATGACGACGGTAAAAGAGGAGAGTACCTTGGAACATCTTGGATTATTAGTCTTGCTAGTGCTTGTCTGTCACATAGGTGATCTCTTTTTTAATCTAGGTACCTTTCGTATTTTTAATTTAATTAGAATTGCGTATCAAGCCACTGAAGAAGAAGATAAAGTAGATGGATTTGTTGTCGGTACAATATTTCAATATTTGGATTTCAAACCTATTCAGACTGTACCTAATCCAAATGAGCAGCTTGTTGAATGTGCAGCGTTTTCATTTATGGAGCAGTTCAAACAAGTTTACTTGGGTAATTTGCATTAATCCTAGTAGGTGACGGGTCAACCTGTCCTCAAATGTGGCAATCTATTGCAAATCAGGCTCAGATTACTTCGCAGCACCAAATTCTATTGAAAATTATTCCAAGAATGTACTTTCTGACTCATTTAGTGTTCATCATATCAAGCAGGCAGTATCAGAACAACTTGTAACGTCAGCAATCTCGTTATTCAAAGAATTAGTGAATGGGTAATTATTGCTAACACAGCGTTCATACATGCAAGCTGCTGCAGTCGAAAGAACTCAAACAATTTGTTAGGGAGTGTGGTATATTTGAAATATCTGTTACGGTTACGACTCAACAATCAAAATCAATTATGGTATTATTTGAGTGTATAAGTAAATTATACCTATCTGATCATTACAACGAATCCACTGATACTAATTTGCATCAAATACTTGCATCATTAACACCGTTCATTGACAGTAATTCTTTCGATATCACAGAAATCCATTTGCTGATCAGAAAGCTCCGAGGTATTTGTATGTCTATCTTTACCACAAAACTGTACAAGATTCTCTTTGATTGGTTATTGCCTAGATTCTCAAAGATAAAAGAGTATCTTCAAATTGGAAACTTGGAATTGGGAAACAACATTTTGAAACTCATGAAAGAGCTTACCCGTAACAAAGCGAACAGGCTGAACTTTGAAACTTGCGGGGAATATGGGTAAGCTGATCATAACATAGTGTATTGCTATTCAGAGAAACTGTTTCACTGATAATTGTAATTTTTACCAAATTGGAGCCCGAAATAGCAGCAGCTAATGATGCTACACCTTATCTGAAACCAATCTATATAACATTTGATATCCTAAAGAATTTGATTAGCAGCAAAGCCACTCCCTTTGGTATCTTGAAGTTCTACCGTGAAGAGTGTTTGCCTCAAATGGTGCAGATAGTATTTACGCTGTCCTCCAGGCTTTCGCCCCCGCTACTCTTGGTAAATTTTACTTATTTTAGGAATACAACAAACTTGGGTTTGCATATTTTTCAGTTTGGGTGTGTATGACAGGAGAATATATGCCATATTTGCTATCAGATATCACAGAACCAGTTCTAAATCAGCTGTTGATGAATTGCTTCAAGTTAATTGAAAACCAGGATAATTCGACTTCAACACAAGCAACTGTGATTGTCAATCAAATATTCACCAAGGTGCATAATGATCCTGCTCATACATTCTTTTCGCTCAATGTAGAATCACACGCTCACAACTTCTGCCAGCTCTTATTTTACCGTTTATTCAATTTTGAACTGGACACCCAATGGTCCCTAACACGGCCATTTCTACCAGTAATTTTATACAATGTAGATTACTTTCACGCCTATACAAGTAAATTGATTTCAATCCAAACTGATAGACTGCCAACAGAAACCAGCTGGGCACAGATACTATATGGAATTATGAAAGAGTTGGAGTATGATTTGAACGTAAGAACCCGGGATAAGTTTACCAATAATATTGATAATGTCAAACGAAGTCTCAAAAGCCTTGGTGTTTCACTAATATTTGACGATTTTGAATATAACTAAGTACATTTATTGCAATTCAATCTTTTCCAGAGCTTGTTCGAGACCCTTCATTTCATTTCTAAAGCTGTGCCAAGAAAGATTATTGAACGCCGTCCCCACATTAATTTCAATCTTTGTTTCTGTGACTAGGTTAAAGGACTTTATGAGATGCGGGTACGGTAATTCAATTAGCATCTCATTGTAAGTCTGAAATGAATTTCCAAGGATATTGATCAGGTGCAGGTTGTCAAAGTTTGCTTCCAAGACAGCTTCATATAAAAAGTTGTCGCAGTGGGGCATGTAAAATACTGTAGGCTTTACGGCTTTGTACTTGCCGTCAGTAAACATATCCAGAACTTTGAGTCCTATTTCATTGTAATATTGTATTTCATTTGGTGTCATTATTGGATCGTAAATATAAATCTTTTCAAAACAGGGTTGTAGTAGTAATAACAATGCAAGTTGATACTGCGATGACTTTTGGGAAAGACTACCGATGCCGTAGCATACACAGTCTGGCTTGGTGCTGGTGATTTCGTTTGATATTAGTGAAATGAACGGCTCAATCGCAGGCAGTTTATCTTGGATATCCTTGGGCTTGACCTTGTCATTATCTCGTTTAAGCGATTTTTTGAATGGTTTTATTTTACTCTTCTTTGTAACAACTGTCCATTCATCATCTGCCATAATGTTTTTTGGGAAAAAGTTTTCGATGCAAAACCAGTGCTTTAAACTAAAATTTCTCTGCCCTTCAAATAGCACATGCAAGCATGGCGGTCAAGATTGACTGGTTAATCAGATTCAAGTCGAGACTCCATGTCTGTGAAACAGTTTTTTTTCTTTTTTTTCTCTCCAAAAAATATCGAGATAAAATGCAAGTAGACGAAGTATGGAATAATTAACCGTTTAGTTGATTTGGAAAACAATCGCCTTCAACTTTTGTGCGTTCAAAGTGAAAACAGAAACTCAGAACTTTTGCAGGAACGAGTACAACGTTACTGGACTGTGTAGCCGAATGTCCTGTCCTTTGGCGAACAGCAGATACGCAACCGTAAAAGAAATTGAAGGGCAGTTATATTTATTTGTAAAAACCATCGAACGTGCTCATACACCAAAACGAATGTGGGAGAAAATCAAGCTATCAAAGAATTATACACAAGCATTGAAGCAAATCGATGATGAATTGATTTATTGGCCAGAATTCATGATTCACAAGAACAAGCAGCGTCTCACCAAACTCACTCAGATGCTCATTCGCACCAGAAGGTTGGAGCTCAAAACAAAACCAAAATTGATTGGAATCAACAAGAAAGTTGAAAGAAGAGAAGCCAAGAGAGAAATGAAGGCCGAAAAAGCTGCCAAACTGGAACTTACAATCGAAAAGGAATTATTAGAACGATTGAGAAAAGGTGTATATGGAGATGGAATCGTCAATGAAAGCACTCAAGCATTTGAAAAGGCATTGGATGAAATCGAAGAAATGCACGAACAAGACTATGATGAAGAGTATGAAGAAGAGGAAGATTTTGACTCGGTAAGTCCATATTAATATCAGTTGGAAAGAGAATTTGTTTCAGATGTGAGTGATGAAGACGTTTCTGATATCGAAGACCAAGGAGAGGACTTTTCTGAATCTGATGATGACGACGACGAGGAAGAGCAGCCAGCAAAGAAGAAGGCTAAACGTAAACTCAGCTTAATTTTAGGTGGTAAATATATCAATGTCGAATACGAACATGAACAAGAGCCACAACAGCAAATTCATAATTGGTAATAAACAGATATTAAATGCAATTTTAGTTTTTAGTACAAGTTAATATATTATGATTGGAGAAGGCGTTTCATAAAGAACCAAGGAGTTCGTTGCGCTGCTGTTCAATCAGTGTTTCCAAATGGGTAGCTCGCTGAACTGCTTCTTCTAATTGACCTTTCAGTTTACCAATGTAGTCATCTTTAGCTTTTAGAGCTTGTACGATTTGTTTTTCCAAGTGATTGATGGTTTGATCCTTCATTAATGAGTAAATACCTTGTCCAATTCAATCTGTTGTAGTTTTACACTATAGTTCTTGCTAACTGCTTCTAAATCAGATTCTAATGAATGCATTGCTTGCTTTAATTGATTTATCTCTTGCATTTTTGCCAGTAACTCTTGCTCATGTTCAGATTTTAATTGAGAAATTAAACTAGATTCATCCCCGTTTAGCCGTTCCAATTCCTGCTTTTGTTTTTTCAATAGACCGTCCTTGGAAATATTGGCATGTTGTAGTTGTAGAATTTCTTTTTGAGCGTCTCTCAAAGAAGCTTGTAATTCAGTTACTTGCTGTTGAGATAGGAGTAGCTTGTCAAGGGCCATACTGTGCTGGTCTCTAAGCTGTTTAATTTCTTCGGCAGTTTCGGATTTTATTCGCTCAATATCCATTCGGTACCTTCTAGTTGCATCGCTATTGCTTGACCCCGTCTCGCTTTCTAGCCGCTGAATTACCATTTCAATTTCTGCATCCCGCTGCTGGATCAATTGCTCTTTAAATTGTTTCTATGTCAGATTTTTCTATACTTCTTTTGCACGCACAGACATTTCTACCTTTTTCATGTAATTGGCTTGCCATTCTTCTTTTTCTATTTGGAATTTCTCTCGAAGTTGATTTAATTCTGCCATGTGTTTCTTGCTTTGCTCAGCCATCATATTGTCTCGATCAATCCTCTCTTGTTCCATTTCTTTTCGTAAAGAGTCTAAAGCCCGTTTTCTCAAGGCTTCCTCATTCTTCAAGTTGTCCTTTGCAGCTTCATTAAGCCTCATTCGTTCATCTGCAAATTCAGACAAGAGTTTCCTCTTCTGTTGTTGAAACTTGGTCAATGAAAATGTACCTCCATCTCTTCTCTCTCTAGTTGCTTCATATAGCGTTGTCTGGAAAACTCTCGTTCTTCTTCACATGCCTTTTGCCGCTCAGAGATATACTTGTCCCTAATCTGTTCAAGCTGCCGTTGGTGTTGATCAATCAGTACGGATTTTTCTTTTGCCAATGATTCTCGATATGACTCCTCGGCTTGTCGGAGTTGGACCTTGTGCTGTGCAATCAACTTTTGAATTTCTGGCTCTAACCCTAAAACTGTTTGGTCTTTTATTGCCTTGGTTTTTTCCTGAATCCATTTATCCCTTTTAATCTTTTCTGCTGCTTGCCACATTTCCCGGTGCTGCTTTAAATCTCGCTGCTGGCTTTCTTCCATATTTTTTAACTAATTACCGATTAATTACCTTTTCTTGGTACATTGTATCTAAATTCTTTACTTTTTCAGTTAATTCAACACTTTTCTTTGAGATTTCTTCCTTTTCAGCGAGCAACTTATCAATAAATGTCAAATGTCGCTTTACAATTGTTTCATATTCCTTTCTTTGAAGTGAAAGTTGCGATTTCAATGATTTTTGATGTTGAGTCATTTCCTCCTTTGCAATTTCTTTGTTGCGAGAAAGCTCTGATTTTAGTGCTTCAATAGTCTTTCGTTTAGAGTCAATTTCCATTTGCAGTTGCATCATTTTCGTCTTGACTCCCTCAAATACAGCAGCTAAGTTAAAAGTTGTTTACCTGAAGATTCTGGAGCTGAATTGGACTGGTCTTTTAATAAATCTGCAAAGTTGTTTGGTTTTGATTGTACCATTGGGGTAGCAGCCTCCTCTTCAACTGACTTTAGGAAATCCAAGATTCGAGTTACCCTATCCCCCACTTGGTCAGGTTCTTTTGGGAAAGGATTTCGATCAGTGTCATCAACCGAGTCTTTAGATATTGTGAGAGGTGGATTCGCAACAGCCTTTTTCTTTTGTGTAATTGATTGGGATTCTTTAGTTTGCTGTACTCTTTGTTTTACACTCTCTTGGCACTTGTTTGAGTTGTTTTCTTTCACTTTCAAACCTTTCTTTTTGGATTCTGGAATTACTTTGGGTATCTCAGAAACCACTGCTGATTCTTTTTGCTGATCTGTAGCGAGAGGTTGACCTAGAGTTACATTCTGATCGCTGATGAAACAATTGTCCATTGCGATCCCAACGTTAGCACAATCATCTTTTTGTTCGAATTCTATTTGATGATTGTCTAATTTTTCAATATATATTTCTATTTCCTCCATATCGATACAAGTTGGAGGAAACTCTTCCTGATTCAAATCAGGGACGCTTTCGATTTTTTCAATCAAAGGGGAACCCTGAGCTATTTTAACATCAGTAGATTCCTCTATTGGATCATATTCGTCAAAGTCATCTTCATATTGAAATTTGACAGGCGGAAACGCTGGTATTTCTCCAGAGTAATATGAATTTACAGCTTGAACGGTATCAGATATATCCTCTTCAACAACTTGTGATGGAGATTCCTCCTTTGCTGGTTCTTGCGATTCAGGTGTTGCTGAGTATTCGGGAATGACATCCAGCACTGGGTTCTCAGATGTACTTGCTTGAAAGACGTTATTCTTTATGGCTAATTCATTCAAAATTTCCGCTTTTGCCTTTTCGGCCAACAGTCTTCTCCGTTCTTGCCTTTTCTGTTCTTCTGCATCAATTTCCACTATTTCATTAGTATTTTCGTCTAGTGAGTTGACAACACTCGTGTTTACGTCCAGTCCACCAACTTCAGCAGACGCGTTATTAGCAATACTTGAATTCTTTCTTATCCGTCTGTACCATTTTTGAATGATTGTTGCTTTTGAGTTTAGCAATTCGAGAAAAGATTTACTTGGACGTGATAGCGGTTCAGAAACAAGCGTGTCTGTCGAGCCGCTTTTCAAAATCTTTTTCTTTGGATTGCAGACCTTCTTTGGTTTACTAACCGTTTTTGATTTGACAGTTAAATGAGAGGTGGCTGGTTGTCTTTTGAACATATTTTTCAAAAGGTTGAAATCAAGTTAAAAAATGGAAGCGTTGTTTGAAAAAAGTATTCTCGTCAACGACGCAGCAAAAGAACTCGCAACTCATATTGTGATTGCGGTGAACACAACTTTTACTGTTGCAAACGATATTTACAGAAAGGTTCCTGGAAGTAGCTTCTTTTACAAATATGTTCACAACTCGTACCAGAACGATCCCTTCCGACTATTTTTGGAGTTGCTGCTGGTTGTTTTTATGATCTGGTATTTCGTTGCGAAGCGATATAATCCCGCAAACCCAGAAATAAAGCTAACTGAAAAAGTAAGCGATATTAACAATAGGAAATCCAGGATTTAATTGATGAATGGGAGCCAGAGCCGCTCGTTCCGGTATTGACCGATTTCCAAAAGCAAGAGTTGGAACGTACTCCTATTATTATCGGGCAAGCTGGGTTGAAATCCAAAGCAGTCGATGGGCGAGAAAGGCTAAACTTTTCAAGCTTCAACTTTTTGGGGATTATGAACCAAGAAAGCACCAAAGAAAAAGCTATTGAAGCTCTTAGAAAATACGGCGTTGGTACTTGCGGGTAATTGAAATTAATTGTAGCCCTCCAGGATTTTATGGGACTTTGGATGTTCACTTGGAGCTGGAAGAAACTATTGCAAAGTTTTTGGGGACTGAAGCTGCCATCATTTACTCCCAAGGCTTCTCCTGTATCTCTTCCGTAATCCCTGCATTCTCCAAAAGAGGAGATATTATCGTAGCGTAAATATCAATTTATATTAGTGACGAAGGTGTTAATTTTGCCATTCAAAAGGGAATTCAGATCAGCAGAAGTCACATCAGATGGTTCAAACACAACGATATGGAGGATTTGGAACGAGTACTAAAAGAAGTTCAAGCTGAACGCAAAAAGAAGAAGCTGCCGCTAACCAGACAATTCATCATTGTTGAAGGGGTGTATTCCAACTCTGGAAGTATTTGCAACCTTCCAAGACTATTAGAATTGAAGAATGAATACAAGTATAGGTTGATGGTTGAAGAAAGCATGTCTGTTGGTGTCTTGGGGGCGAACGGAAGAGGTATTTCTGAACACTTTAACATTCCTGCTTGCGAAATAGACATGATCATTGCCACTATGAGCAATGCACTTGCTTCCTCAGGAGGTTTCTGTGCTGGATCCAAAGAGATTTGTGAACACCAGCGCTTGTCTGGTTTAGCATATACCTTCTCAGCTGCTTTACCTGCAATGTTGGCTGTTGCTGCTATTGAAGGAATCAAGTTTGCAGAAAGCAATCCCCAGGCATTCAATCAACTCGCCCAGAATTCAAAGTCAATGCACACTGCACTAGTGAAAGCTGCGAATGGCCTGCCATTGAGAATAGACGGGGAACCAGGATCGCCTATCTTCCATGTTCGATTGACTGCGCCATCTGGAAACAGGGATGATGACGAACGATTCCTGCAGGAAATTGTTGACTGGGTAACTTTTATCTTATGTTAGGCTGCCAAAGATGGTATTCTGCTTACAAGAGCCAAATATGTAATTAATCAAGAACTTTTGCCGAATGATCCCAGCATTAGAGTATCCGTATCAGCCGGGTTCACTAAAAGAGATGTTGAAAGGGTGGCAAATGTCATTCGTGATGGTGCCAGAAAAGCCTTTAAGAATCGCCGTTTATAAAAATCTAGTTTTATCAGTATCTTGTCTTTTGCTAAGCAAACCACCAAATATGGCAGATGAGCTGTATTTATCCGACCTTTAATATCTTTGTGAGTGGATTAATTTGGGGAACTTTCTCGCTCCAGCCACGGGCCATGAAGTTCACGCGGTGGGATGGAAAAGGAAAAAAAAGGACTCAATCATTAACGATCGTAAACAAAGAAACCACACACAGAGAGTAGATTCTTGCTACTAGAGATATGAAAAGATTCCGGTACACCCTATCCATCTCTAAATACTTGCGCTGTTGAAATACAGGCAATTGACCCCCACTTTTTTCACCACGTTGCACAACTATCATTCCAAAAAAGGGTCGGCCATACGATTCGCTTTTGAGAAAACTTTTCACCCTTCAGAAATGAACCTGGTTGCAATTATATCCGCTCTAATATGTTTCTTTGGGCTGGTATGCTCCATAGTGCTGATAAAGGTAAACACAAAGTTAACAAAAGAATCGAGGAAGGTATTCCATAAACAACAGTGGGTTTGGATTAGCAATTACCATAATCGCGATACTGGATTTGCTGAGTGAAGGTACAGCTAAACTAATTCAGCATTTCTTCTTTCAACAATGATTTATGTTATTATCACAGGAGCGGATGATTCTCAGAGTACCGGAAGTAGTACTACCGGAAAAACAGCCGTTCCTTTAAAAACAGTTGGCTCAAAAGCCATGTATGGAGTTTATGACGGATTACTATTCTTTTCTTACAACATGTCTTTGGCAATCGCATTAATTTCCCTGTATATTGTACGATTCCAGGGAAGTTCTATCAGGGTATCTTGGGAGTTTGCGATCGCAGTCAGTTTTATAATGTCGATAGTGTTAGCATGCTTGAACATTCAGCCAAGGGACTACGTTTATGTCAACATGAGTGGAATGACAAAGTAACTAATTTCTAATTGTAGAATCGCTTTCATAGTTTTGTGTGTGTTCATGTTGGTGTCTTTTATGGTAATGGTTGCCTGTTATTTGATGACATTCAAGATGCTGGAAGCAATTAAAACCAAAAGGAAACATCCACAGAGATCGGCTTCGCTGCTGATGGTATGTTTCATCCAATCGCTTACTATTGCAAACTTTGTTTCCTGGCTTCCTTTCCTTTTGATATTTGTCGGGCAGATACTAGTAGCTGATCAATCGCAATACAAGGAACTGTGGAAGTTCCTCTCTGTGATGATTATTGGTCCAAAGGGTGCAGTCCACTTGCTCGCGCTAGCTATTACGTTTGCAAACAATAGTTATCCTCTTCAAGAAACAATAATCGATTCTGAAGTAGACTTGGTAAAGATTGACAACAACCACTTTGTGGTAGAATCCTTTTTAATTATACCATATACTGAAACGGCTACTGTCGGAAAAGCCAAATTTGAAAAGTTTGAATTGATGAATGCAGGAAAAGTTATTAGAAAGAAGCATACATTCAGAGGTGCTGATGCCCCGTTAAGAGAAGCTGAGGCGGGGATCCAACTTCCACAGGCAGCGTTCAAGAGAACTTAGATAATAAGCAAGTTGTTGCAAAACCTAATTAGAATAAATTATACTAGAACTGTTGTTTTCTATATCCTAATTTGGTCTATGCTAGATTGTGATGGTGGAAATTGGGCCCGTAGCCTCGAATGCGCCATGTACCTGAGTGGTACGATTGGTGGATAGGCTCCTCCGGGATCTCTGTAGATTTTCCCCACTATTTGTGAATATGAACTTTCTGAACTGGATATTCTTTATAATAGCTGTTCTAGGACTGATAGGGTCTATACTAGTAGTATTACTTCGCCACCGGTATTCATCACACCAAGGATTTAAGAAATTAATCATTTCTATCGCAATTGTGGATATGCTGGCGGCAGGTAACCCTTCTTAATCATAGGTCAAGTAGTTTTTAGCTTGGTTTTTGCACTTGTTGTGGATATGGAGTTGGATGAATTATCTATTGTATCGTTACCGCTCTTACTCGTATTCTTGTTGGCGTCAATCTTTTTGGCGATAAGCATTGGAGCTATATCCTACTATATAACGTATCTGAATGGCTCTTTGGCAAGTGTTTGGTGGAACACTTCCATCTGTCTTTCTGTGCTTCTCTCAATGATAATCTCGGGAATCTATGTCATTAATGTTGACTTTGATGCGGTGCAAGTAACCAAGAATACTTTTTTAACCGTTGTGGTTTTGCTTTACGATGCCTTTTTTGTATTACTCATGACTTTGTATGCAGTCAACTTGTACAAGCTACGCCAATTCAACAAAAAGTCTTCGGGAGACGGTGAAATGAATCCGGCCATTAGAATGATGATCCTACTGATGCAGTCGCTCACACTATTAAACTTGGTATGCTATTTACCGTTTGGGTGCTACATTAATGCAGTCGCTTTTGGACATGGAAATGAAATCATTAGTCACACTATGCAGTACGCATTAGTAACTCATCCATTCGTAACGATTAAAGGGCTGGGCCACTTTATCGCCCTCGAGTATGTATACCACTTTAATAACCCATTCAAAAGAGAAGACACTGTTCGCGAATCAAGTTTCAATATGCAGCCGATATTTGTCCCTTATCCAGATGCAGAAGCCCAGGAAATAGAAGGAGTGACTCCCACTAATAACCATAGATATACCTTTTAATAAACATTGTCTAAATCAAGTATCCGGGAAGACTCCCTTTGGCAACAATTTCCATTAATTAATGTGCGTGATTACATCAACCAATTTGAATTTTTTTTTCAAATTCAAATGGCAGATTTCGCAAAGCTGTTTAGAAATTCAGCTTTCGTTTCCACTCATCAAAACCAATTAATAAGAACGACTGACGCAGCAAAGAGCGTTGGAGAATGGGGATTGAAGCACACAGTCAAAGTGCCCTTCAAAGCAATTTCAGTTCCTGAATTCGATCAAAAGTTGTTCAAGAGGCCGCACATTAAATCTGGTAACAAGATGATTTATAATCTGAAGAGGTTCCAAGAAATCATGCCTCCGCCAACAGAAATCAGAGCCAAGGAAATCAATTTAACCGCTACTTATGGATTTGATTCAGATGTATTAATATTTTTAACGACAGGAATTACCAATCAAACCATTGGCTGAGTTATCTCCTGTTGAATGGAAAAAGTGGGTTGACTACACCAAAGCGCAAAGAGAAACATACTTGGAAGAAATCAAAAAGGGAAGCATGAGTGAATTAGATTGGAAGAGATATCTTGGATTAGACAAAATTACAGAACTGCCAAGACCAATACATCCGCCTTATTATTCAACCAGGAAACCAAACCAAGAATTACAGCCAGTCAAAGGCCGCATTCTCAATGTTGCAGAAAACAGATCTCTAATTGTTGGTATCGCTGGTTACACTTGCAAATTAGAATACAGAGATATTCTACCTGGATTACAATTCATCAAACAGCTTCAATCTGGACGTTACTTTGCAATTGACCGCGAAGTTGAATACGATTTCTATATTCTTTCAGTTGATTTCGACAAGGACGGAAACCCAGATATTAAAGTGTCAATGAGAAAACCAGATGGAGAGTTACCAAAAAGACCTACTGTATTAAAGAGCACTATGGATGTGTTTGGCAAGCGGAGCCAGTTAAAGTTGGAGACACGAACTCAAGCTGAAACCGCTCAAGCGATTCTAAGAGAGTTTGCCAATCTTTCTAAAAGACATTAATAAATATGGAAAATGATTATTTTGGTTCGCAGTCTTTGATGGATATTCACGTGAGCATTTACACAAACTTACCATGAAGACCAAAATCCTCTCGTTCAAATATAGCCCAGAGTTCAACAAGCACTATGCCAGTTATTTACCAGAGCATAGCGAATACCTCACTCTACAAGAATTTCAATTGATCCTAAAAGAGCTGGACAATTATCAACCAAGTGGAATGTCAATTTCTGTTTTCTGGTTTATCCTCTTCCCATTCATTGCGATGTTCACATTTCTGTTCATTGCATCCAAGCTTAATGTAAAAGAGTTTCCTGAAGAAGGAGTTAAAAACGTCCTAAGTTACTCTAGTTTGTTTTCTGTGCTAGCTTACTATTATTTAGATAGTTCAAAAACAAGTAGACATCAGAGGTATGTAAAGATTGTTTGTGTATTGGCCACTTCAATAGTCAGTGGTAAAGGGTTGATCGTAGAGCCTGGTATAGGTAACCAAGTAGATATCTACTGTGGTTCAAGTTTGGAAATGGTATCTGTTAGGAAACTTGATCAATAGTTACCGTATAAGATGCTTACCAAATGGTATTCGATTAGGTATAACTTGGGAATAAAGACTGGTTTTATTGGTCTAAATTGTTTTCCTTTAATGAAGCAAACAAAGCTAAATTTCCCTATAAAACGAAAGGCAGAAGATGGAGAAACTAGCCCAAGGAAACAAGCAAAACAAGAAGATATCGTATTCTTGTTTACCCACGGTGCTGGCGGCGGATTAGATACTAAGCCAAGTCAAACCTGGATAGAACTTCTTGGCAGAATAGGTCAGTATGTCTAACCCAGGAATAGTCCATCCTTTAGAGTACAGCTACGTAGCGAAAAAGAAACCGCCTTCAAGAATGCCTACATTGGTAGAGGAACAAATCCAAGAATATTTGAAAATCAAGGAGCTATACCCAGGAAAACATATCGTAATGGCTGGACGATCAATGGGAAGCAGGGTAGCTTGCCATGCTTCGACGGATAACCGAATAGATCCGCTTGCAATAGTATGTTTATCCTACCCATTGATCGGTAACAACAAATCAGTCAGAGACGAAATACTAAAGGAAATGACTTGTCCAACGTTATTTGTTCAAGGTACTAGAGATAAGATGTGCCCAATTGACCAGCTTGAATCGATTCTTAACGATAATTCAAGAGATAATTGTGAAATATTTGTATTTGAAGGCGGAGACCATTCGCTTAATGTTTTGAAGCGGCAGCCGAAAAGCTTGGATTCAATACAAAAAGAGTGTCTTTTAAAGATAACGGGGTTCTGTCAGAGTAAATACAAGTAGTTTATTATACACTTTCTTCTATAGAGTCTTTCCAATCAATAGTTAACAATGTAGGATCCAGCTCTTTGAATGTTGGAGTGATATTGGACTGGAATTTACCTTCAACAAAAGAGTACTCGAAAAACAGTAATGCAATCGCGTGTAAAAAGCCTTTTGATCCTACCGCTACACAGTAGTAGTAGGTGACTATCGTCCAAGCAAAAGGCCGTGGGTATGTAACGTACATTATACTATAGTTTTCAAGTACGGATGAAAATAGTTGAAGCAAATTTGCAAATGTGAGTGCTTGGACCATGTTTAGCATTAAAAGTAAGCTTGATTGTGGGTGCGATGCTTCCTGAACCTGTCTCTTGAGTTTAACAAGTGTAATGCCAAACAACCCAAACATTATCGCAAAAGCAATAGAAGACTGTATAATTTGCGACCATTCATAAACCAAATTCCACGTTTTGAACTGGCTATCCTCATAGAATATAATGTTGTAATAAATCAGGAATGCCGTTGTCACAGTTAAAGGGATAGCTACACAAATGATACTTGCAAACTTCCACTTAAATTGTTGAAAGCTTTTTCGTTGGTAAATGATTGCAAATGCAGCAATGGCAATAAACACACCGAAATTAGCTGAGCCATAGTAAAATATATCGTTGAGGAGTAGGAATATTCTTCTTATTCGATGCACTGCCCACCATCCCTGTTCGGTATATTTGGTGCTTTGCCAGTTATCGTAAAACCCAGTCTGACAGTTTTCGTAGTACTCCAACTCTTCAAAAACCATCCCGATTAAAAATGTAACTGCTGCTAGTAAATCGAAATAGGCTGTGACTGAAATTAACATTCCAAAACTGGATTCTTGCTTAAAGTATTTTGTTCTAACACGGAGAATGTAGAGTGCACCAACTATTCCCAAGAAACAAAACACTATGGTTACGGTATCTGTCGGTAGCATGAAATTGCAAGCTATTGGGTTCTTCATTCTGAAAGTTGAAAAAACTGATTCCCTATCCGACTTGGGGCAGTTTGCCCCGATTTGTTGAAAAAGGAAAACCCGCGACCTCTTGGGACCTCTTTGTAATCATTAAACAATAGTGTTCATCGTCCATTCGATGGTAGGGATACTAGGATCAGTGCTGGCATTGGGTGTTAAATTGGAAAATAGCTTTCCGTCTTTGATCCTGTATTCTGACAGTAACAGCGCAATCATGTGAAACAGCCCTTTAGAAGACACTGTGATGTAGTACATTTGAGAATATATATTTGAATCTGACTGTATAATTCGTGCATCCTGCAGTATGTATAAATATGATATTGAGCAAATGATATTGGACAGTGTCAATGCCTGTATCATATTCATCATTAATTTAAGCGGTTTGGGATCTGCATTCAAGTTTGATTTGTATGATGACGAGTCCTGGGATCTGAGTTTATGTAGGGTCATTATGAAGAATACAATCATTGGCAGGAGCAACGAAAACGAATAAATAAGGTATACAAGATCATACCTATAACTCCTATCGTTAGTTTCGGATAACCATTTAGCCCAATATGTATAGTATTTCACATTGTTGAAATAGCTAATCAAGCTGCCAATGCAGATAATTAACGGTGGTATCGTAGCTACCTTTAACAGCCGCTTCCATTTGATATTCTGCGATGACCCATCCAGACAAACGACAGAAAAGGCAATGTAGGAAATTATCAATCCGATATCCCCACTGGACAGCAGGAAAAAGTCTTGCGTTTGGAGCACTACCCGTTGTAGTTTAAACAAGAACCAAAACTCTGGGTATTCCAAAAAAGACTTTCGCACGTTAAAGTTTGGGTCATTGAAATTGATTCCAAGTCTGCATTGATACGATTCGTTGTTTGAGTAGAGGATAGTGGCAATTAACCACAACAACGAAGACAGAAAGTCGAATATTGCCATTGCACATATCAGGTATCCAAACCCATTACGGTTCTTGAAATATCGTTTGCGATTCTATATCAATGTAATGTTACTGCTAGGATTATTCCTGATCCAGCCATTCCAAGAATAGAAAATATTATTGTTGGCCAATTCAGATATAATTGGATATCGCAATACATTTAGAGGTATATTTAAAGGGAAAGATTCAAAATGTCATGTTTGTGGTGCGCTCCCTGTTTGTTCTGGTGCCTAACCATAAAAAGACAAACACCCAACGATATCGCCAATAACGCCTTGCGATTAACCCCTACCAAATTTGCGTTAAATCAACCTTATATCTACAGATATATGGATTTAAAGTGGTGACAGGCAAGCCATGATATATAGATGTTGGGTCTGAAGTTTGAGCTCCATAAACAGTCAGTCGTCGAACCTTTCAACTCTGATTTTTACCCATATCATTCAAATTGATTGTATTTGCGATAGATTTATGAGCAGTCGCTAACACTAGTATGATTTCCATTTCTCTTTGGCTGGTGATATTCATCAATTGTTTTTCCGTTCACCCTATTTGAGATGGTGGTACAACCCATCTTTGCTTTGTATTCAAATGACAGAAATACAATTCGAACCTCGTAAAATCCCTATTCAGAATGGATGGCAACCCGCAGCAATTCTCTTCTGGATTATCATGTACCCATTTTTAATGGCGGTCTACTTTTCGCTATACAAAATCCAAGTTGTAATACCACTCTTGCTGGCATATCTCATTTACTTGTACCTGGATCCTACACCGGAAATGGGAGGCAGGCAAAGCAAATGGTTTAGAAACCTTGCATTATGGAGAAATATGAGAGGTATATTGTTTTGACGTAGACTATTTCCCAGCTAGACTCGTTAAAACTGCCGAACTGGATCCAAGCAAAAACTATGTATTTGGATACCATCCTCATGGTATTATCGGACTTGGTGCATTTATTAATTTTGGGACTGACGCCAACTCGTTTACCAGCATGTTCAGAGGCATTAGCGTCCATTTACTTACTTTGGATGCCAACTTTTTCATTCCTCTGGCTAGGGATGTACTATTGTTCCTAGGAATATGCTCCGCGTCCCAAAAATCTTGCAATAACATTCTTACAATGCAACCAGGGAGCTCCATTATGATTGTCCTAGGTGGTGCTCAAGAATCAACACTTGCATTCCCAAACACCAATGGTCTAATCTTGAAAAAGCGATTTGGCTTTGTAAAGATTGCACTTGCCAATGGCGCATCTCTTGTCCCAGTCTTCAGTTTTGGTGAAAATGACATTTGGGATCAGCTGCCTAACCCAAAAGGTTCAATGCTTCAGAAATTCCAGGATTTTACTAGAAAGACGCTGACTTTTGTACCTCCAGCAATCTATGGTCGTGGTTTGTTTTCCGAGGGTTTTGGATTGATGCCTCATAGAAGACCAATAACTTCAGTAGTAGGTGCGCCAATCGAGTGCCCAAAAGTAGAAAATCCATCTCGAGAACTAGTACTTGAATATCAGTTGAAATATATTCAAGCACTTGAAAACCTGTACCACGAACATAAACACAAGTATCTGCCAAACAGAGTTGAAGAATTGAAATTCGTAGAATAAAGCCTCATATTTTTACCATCAGGTATTTATTCGTAGTCAATTGAAATGTAAATTCCTTCCCTCGCAATCCACAATTCATTTTCGCCCTTTGAATATCTTCCGCTCACTTCTAGTTGACCATTAATAGGGTTCCCGTATGTATATCTGGTATTGCTAGATAAATAAGCTCCAGTATCGACATGTTCTACATTAGAAAAGGTTACTCAAGGAGACTGGCTCTTCCCTTTTCCACACTTTTCCTTTACATTCAACTATCCAGTTATCACCCGTGTCAGCTACATCATATGCTGATACTTCCTGCTGTTGCGATAGAGGACTCTGTATCTTGTGTGAATGTAAAAACTTTTTGGTATTCGAGTGTTTCAACCTGATTGTTGATCCACATTGAACAGATACACCTCTGGTACAGTAGCTTTGGTATTCTCCAAATACTGCAAAATAAGAATTTGGGTCATTGGCTCCTTGGAATCCAGTAACAGATTGCTGCCCAGACCCACTTCCATAGTTTACTTCATGTGAGTGCAGGTAGTATCCCGAAGGCTTGTGCGCCAGCTTTATAATCGACCCGCAAGTTACTGTAGCAAATTCCTTTTCCAATACAAAGTCAGTGGCTAATATTGGTGTTATCAAGAGTGCAAAATTTGAAAGCATTTCGAGATTGAACTGAAAAATTGACTTTTGGAGAGACGAGTCTTAACACAAGGTCCCTACGAATTGAAAGGGTTGGGGCAGCAACCTGAATGGGACAAACTGAAACGAAACCGGATGGTAGTAGGATGCGCATAAGACTAACGGATCCCCTATGGGTGAAATCAATATATTTTAATGTCCTGTTGCTATATATTTGACAGTTCGCGTGCAGTGACATCACTTTGCTTGATGTCTGCAAAGAGCAAGAAGAAGGGAAAGAAGGAAAAGACTCCAAAGGAAGCCAGCCCAGGTATTCAAAATTAATCAAAAGAAAAATTGGCTGAGCAACAGGAGCAGCGCACTTTGGAATATTACCAAGTAAAAGTGTCGGATTTGATGGACAAGCTGGAGCGAATGTAATTCTAAATTCACTCAAGGAAAACCAAAAACGAGAATTTACAAAAGGAAAATACTACGCTAGCTAGGACTCAGGCTAAATTTTACAGCGACAAGCAAGATATTGTGGAATTTTTGAACATCAAAGTAGGCGAGCACGAAAGAATGATTGCTAGCTTGGAAAACAAAAATAGAACTCTGGATCAAGAAAAGAAGGATTTGGAATTGCATTATCAAACACTAATTGCGAATGTGGAGAGATCTTCGCAGATGGAGCTGGATAATCTGAATCAGCAGTGTCAAAAATTCAAAGCAGAATTAGTGGAGCTGTCATCATTTTCTGCACAGAAAGATGATATGGAAGAGCAATTGAAACAATTTAAAATACTATTGGAAAAGAAGGAGAATGAATATCGTGAAACTGTACATAATCTGGAACGTAAAGTGTTGCAGGACAAAGTAATACAAGTGTAATGCGCAGAGTCAAATGAAGAGAGAGATGCTTCAAAAAGTAAATGAAGCCGTAGCGAATTTCCGCCGAGTAGCAGACCAACAAATGGCTGAAGTAACTATACTTAATTCAGACTACTAAACGAGCAATTAGAGAAAACATGTCCATCACAGCGCAATTGAAAAAGATGAGTTTGAAAACCGTTGAATTTATATCCGAGAACGAAGCTTTGAATGAAAAGATGAAGAAATTAAAGACCACAAATAGCTTGCTGATGGAAAGCGAGAGAGAATTAGCAAAGCGAAACCATGCCAATCAAAAAGTAATCAAAATGCTTGTAGAGAAACTCAAAGGTAACCGTAATTAATACCAGAGAGTGATCAAATGCTTGAAATCGCTTTTGACGACCCAAACTATGATCCATTCCAAGCACCAAAAGAATACCTGACTGAAGAAATGATTGAAGTGATTTCAATTTAAAGATAGGAAATTAGGGGATTGCAAGACGATTACAATATTTTAGCTGATCGTCTAGGAGCTCTTCCTGATGTTGAAAGCGACTTGAGGTTGATTATCGAAGAAGCCCAAACAGCTATAGAATCAGATACTGCAACACAAGAGGTTTTAAACTATATACAATCTAATTTACAAATCATTGCTGATAGGTGATTAAAATTAACACAGGTTGAGTGAGATGACCCAGTTTGATGAAGCACAACAATCTGTTGAAGATAGCCAAGGATCATCATCTCAATCTGAACAAGAGTTTTATGATGAAGGATCGAATGTAGCACAATCCGCATCAGTTACAAATCCTTCTCTCCCGGAAATTGAGAGTGAAGATGAGGAAGAATCAGAAGGTTTCATGGAGCAACTCTCTGCAACAGATTCCCAGCAACAACTAGACAGCGTCTCAAATTCACTAAAAGAGTCAGAATTTCTTTCAAAGGAAGATTTAAATTCTCAAGAATTGAAATTCCCTGATGACTACGAGGAAGATCAATCCGAGATTGATGATTCTGAGGCAAGCACTCCAAAACTATCAAATGCGTCAATATCCAGCAAAAAATCAAGTGAAAAAATTCAAGCAGTGACATTGACGCCTAGGAAGCCTGGAAAGGAAACGAACCAGTATCAAAGAAAAATTGAGCTAAACTTTATGAAAATGATAAAGTCAACAAAAAAAGTTGTGTATGATAACGAGTACAAACCTGATATTTTATCTTTTGGCACACAAAGGACTATTGGTATACAAACTACTCCATTCAGTTTTGGTCCACCAGTGAATACAGAGTATCTCCTGGGTGAAGTGAGACCATGGGGCAAGAAAGCAGAGTACCTTCCGCCAAAAGGACTTGGCATGTATGTATCAAGAAGCCACCAAGCTCAAATGACAAAGATCCTAACTAGCGCTCACCGCAAAGTAAAAAATGAAACCAAATTACCACCAGTTGTTTCTAGTACAAAAGTTAACCGAATGTAGTTAAATACATTGCTGTATTATAATAAAAAACTCGACAAATTTATTCAGTTTGGTTTCAAGGTAGCTGTCAAAAACTTTTTACCCAAGTTGCTCATAATTTCTTGTCTCTTTTCGTGGGATAATTTTGTATACGCTTCGTACACGCTGACTCCCTTCATATCTCTAACTTTACCAGCTTTGTTTCCATAGTATCCACCAATAACTGCCCCAGGGACATTCAACACAATGAATCCAAGCATCACACCAGCGATAGACCCAATTGGTTGCCAGAAATATCTAAATTAATGATAATTACGATGGATTTGGAACTTCTGGGACCATTAGATCATTAAACATTTCCGAAAATATTTGAATTGGATTGACTGATGAGGTAAAGATAAAGTTGTTTTCTTCATCATACTGTAATCTACGTTCTTTATCGCTACAGTCAGTTGCAAGTACCTCAATACGAAATAGGCATTGGCAATTTCTTGGAATCTTTCAGTAGCATCTGGAGAAGAGTTTCTATCTGGGTGGTATGTCAACTATGGTTAGTCCTGCACATATCAAATAGCGCAGTAGAACTTACTGATTCTCTAATGTAGGCTTCTCTGATTTGAGCTTCAGTTGCATTTTTAGGCACCCCTAATACTTGGTAATAATCAGACATTTGGAACTTGGTGAAAGTTCTTGCAAGCCATCTCGGCTGTTTTGTTTCGCCGCCATTTTCATATGGCCAAGTGTAAATCAAAAGGGTGAATGAATGCTTGACTACAATCGAATTATTGCAGTCTAGTAGAATATGAGGTATTATACTGGTAGGCAGCAAACTTGAATATTGCACTCGTTTATTAAATTGAAATGTTGTCGCATCTACTGTTAGATCAATTCGCTACTCTTTGATAAAACGGTCGATAGAGTCAAAAGTATCGCTGACATTGAGAAACATTTCAAAAATCTCCTTTGCATGCTCCTCCACATCTTCTCCAATCAAACGTAAATGTCTAATACCGATACGCTCCAATTCATCATAGAGTCTACTTGAGCTTTCGTATGGTACAACTCCATCTCTATGTGTATGGATCATGATCCAATTCTGAGGCAAATATGATGGATTGAGCTTGTGCTTTTGTAGTAGTAAAGTGGGCGAATGGTTCTCCATTGGTTGGAACAACCGCTTCATACAACTAAGCTCCTCTACCCCTCTTTTTGACTCCCATTTGAAATGCTCTACAATATCATATGGTCCGTTCAGCAGAAAGAGTCCTTTAACTTTATGCAGCTGAAGCTGACCTGTACCACCCATCATGTCAATAGCATGATTGATTATTGATAAACATACTGAATGAGCTCCAGCAGAGTGACCGAATACAAATATATTATCTGGGGATCCTCCATAATCCGAGATATTTTTTATCGTCCATTCAATCGCCATTTGAATATCATTGATTATAATTTCAGATGTGCCTTCGGGCCAAAGAGTGTAATCTGGCATAACTACTACATACCCTCTTTTGTGAAAGTTTTCTGCAATTGGGGAGTATAATCTTTTACTACCAGAGTTCCAAGATCCCCTATGATTAAACTGCTCTTTTTATTGCCGTGGTACTTACCCATAAAAGAACACTATAACTGGATTATCCCTACTATTGAGTGGATAGACGTCCAACTTGGTTTTGAAACTTTTGCTTCCGAAATTAATGTTCAATCTGAGTCAGAATCAATTACTTTGCTTTAGATTTCTCATTCCGGTACCATTTCATGAAATGAATCTTTCCAACTTGGAGGGACGGACCAAAAATGTATCCGTAAATGATTCCATAAAATACTCCGGTAATCTTTGCTATTCTGATTGGATTGAGTGGTATATTTGGATGAGGTTTATGATCGGCCATTGAATAATAGAGCCACCATGTAATTGCATATGATGATATTATAAATAAGAGGAAAAACTGCAACATTAGGAGATGCAAAACAAAAAAGTTAAAAATATTCCGGAATTAAAACAGTCGGCCGGAAGAGATAAGTAATGCCGGTTAACCCTACATTAAATTTGAATACATTGTAGAACCAGTATTTCAACATTACTAATTTTTTATTAACAAAGCTTTGATTGTCTGACTGAGAGCCATTCCATTCTCTTTAAATGCCTGCTCAGCAGCTGGTTTATCCAAATCAAATTCTTTCATTATTAATTCCAGGTCCTTCTTGTCCACAACTACTTTTTGTACTGGCTTTGGTTTGCGCAGTCCAAGGCACTTGATTTTCCCTCCTTCTTGGTTCGATTGCGATATTTCTTCCAAGTATTGAGATACGAAAGCCAGATCTTTTTGGTTGGACATTTGAGTGTTGTGAGAAAAAGATTTTGGAGACTTTTTCACTTTGAAGGATTTCAACCAAGGGAAGATCAAATGGTCATCGCAGTCCTTGAAGCCAGATCCAGGAGTGGCAATTTAGCCGTATGAATTCTCGTGCTTTACTAGGAGCTTGGATTAAATGGGATTGCTATTTTTGGTCCAAGCATTCACAGTTCTACGGTTTGAATCACCAGTAGATTAGAACTATGATCGTAATATGGTAACAATGGGAACTAGTATGTATTGTCGATTGTAAAATGATAATCTGTTTATTTTAACATTGCTTTAGAACAATGGTCTAATTTTGTATTGCTTCTTGGTCATGGCAGCATGTACCTTTGGTTTAAAGTTTACTTTGGCATTATTTTGAACAGAAGCTTGAGCTTGGACTGCTGGAGTATCGGATTCCTTCAAGAGACATCCTTGCTTGTCTGCAGACCACATG